>SJYC01038578.1:0-16004 GCA_006408675.1 Madoqua kirkii
GTCAATAAAACAGAAATAGATGTTTTTCTGGAACTCTCTTGCTTTTTCGATGATCCAATTTGATCTCTGATTCCTCTGCCTTTTCTAAAACCAGCTTGAACATCAGGGAGTTCATAATTCACGTACTGCTGAAGCCTGGCTTGGAGAATTTTGAGCATTACTTTACTAGTGTGTGAGATGAATTGACTGGAATTTATATACACTAGTATGTATAAAATAGATAAACAATGAGAACCTACTACTGTATAACTCAGGGACCTCCACTTAATGCTCTGTGGTATCCTAAATGGAAAAGGAAATCCAAAATAGGAAGGGATATATGTATACATATAGCTTACTCACTTTGCTGTACAACAGAAACTAACACGACATTATAAAGCAACAATAATCCAATTTTTAAAAAATGAAAGTATGTTACTTAGTTCCAGAATTAATCAAGAGAGTACTTTGTCTAAAATTGAACCATATCACTCAGAGTTAACATAATTTACAATGTCATTTACAATGTCATCCTGTGATTTTTTTCTCTCTTTGTTTGTTATATAGATTTTCAGAAGCAGAAGGATTCTACTTCAGGCAAGGCACCATAGAAACCTGCTATCTCACCCAATGACTCTGGAAATTTCTGATAAACTATGGCAGACAGTGCATCACCAAATGTATTTTAACATCCGAGGGAGTGGTTCTCAAACCTCAATATGTATCAGCATTGCTGGGGTTAGGTTGAAGCACCTATTACTCTGGTTTCGCAAATGATTCAATGCATACTCAAGCTTTAGGACAACTGATGTAGGTTGCACATTCAAGATCTCTTCCATTTTGCCCTAGAAATTAACTTTTAATATATCTTGCATTATCAGATCTGGATCAAAATATGATCCTTAATTCCCAGGACTTGTCTTAGAGCCTTTGTCTTCTCTGGATGCATTTCTTCCAGAGGGAACTTAGAAGAGTGAGTGAGTGAGACATGAGTTCAATTAGCTGAATTCAGTGCTATCTCCATTTCCTTCAAGAAAGTGAACATTTCTAGCCTTCAAATAAACTGCTGGAACAGCTGGCTCTCGATGAAATATGTGACCTTCCTCTTTGGAAGATTCTAGTGCTTCCCTGGTGGGTCAGATGGTAAAGAATCCACCTGCAATGCAGAGACCCCAGTTTAATTCCTGAGTTGGAAAGATCTACTGGAGAAGGAATAGGCTACCCACTTCAGTATTCTTGGGCTTTCCTGGTGGCTTAGCTGGTAAAGAATCCGAAATACAGGAGACATGGGTTCGATCCCTAGCTTGGGAAGATCCCTCAGAGAAGGGAATGGCTACCCACTCCAGTATTTTGGCCTGGAGAATTCCAATGACAGAGGAGCTGGGCAGGCTACAGTCCATAAGATTGTAAAGAGTCAAACATGACTAAGCAACTAACCACACTAGTGCTTCAGAAAACACCGTGGGAAATCTGCTGCCAATTTCCTGTAGGTTACCAACATTGATTCCCAGTGATGTCAACCATTCCCTTTCCATGAGGTTTTTGCAAAGCCCTTTGCCATGGCAAAACATGCTCTTGAAGAGAATGTACTAAACTATATTTTGTTCTTGCTATATTTCATCTGTCTGGAGAAGCATCCGGGACACAATAGGCATTCAATAAATATATGTTGAATCAATGGTTTCTTGCCACATTAAGTGTGTGATCTTTAAAACTGTGAAGGACATCATAAACTTAGTATACAGCCCTTTGTAAAATATCAAGGGGGCTATCTTTGTGCACTATTGATCTACCAGAGTTGACTTCTGAGACTGAAAAATGTTGCCTTCTATATCAGAAAACAAAGGATGCTGTGGTCATCAAGCCTTCAGTCATGGCGACCACCTGCGACCATACAGGGTGGAAAACAACAGGTTACTGGTCTAGATTGTTAAGGCGCATATCAAAGAAATGATTTCAATGAGCCCAGACTCCTGCATCTTCCCATACACAGAAAAGCAGTAAATTCACTAACTTCAGGTGTCTGGTTTTCTTCAATTAACAGTGATGTTTTGATGTTCCAACTACCTGGTTTTAGCTGCAGAAACTCCTCTAGAAGCTCCTCACTTACCTCTCCAGAGCAGTCCCTCGAGAAAGCTGAGACACCGTCTTCTGGGGGTAAGTCCTCAGATCTGTTCACCAAATGAAACATAATTGTCAACTTTTAGGTTTTTTTTTTTTTTTCAGCTAACACGTCTATTTTGAAAATACGGTGGTGGTTTAGTCACTAAGTCATATCCAACTCTTGGGATCCCATGGACTGTATAGCCCACCAGGCTCCTCTGTCATGGAATTTTCCAGGCAAGAATACTGGAGTGGGTTGCCATTTCCTTCTCCACATCTTCCTGACCCAGGAATCGAACTCGGGTCTCCTGCATTGCAGGCAGATTCTGTACCAGCTGAGCTATGAGGGAAGCCCTTTGCAAATATATTCATCAAAAAAAAAAACTTGTTTTAAATGTAGAATTTAAATATTACTATATTTAATTATAGGATTAAATATAGAAGTACCCATTCCATAATACAATTATGATACAGTTCCAGATTTGCAGTATTCGTTAACAAACTTAGGCCTTTTGATGCCAATACAAGATGATCCTAGACTTTACCCTATATATTTTGAATAGTGACTTCATTCACAAATGACTTTCCCTCCTTAAATATTCAAGCAGAATTCTGATGTGATCCTCTGCCATTCAAATAGTGTGCTGTGTCTGAAGTGGGGAGAAGATTTCCTGAGATGGGCACCCCGCTTCCTCAAGACTCATTAGTAGAGTGTCCTTTCAACATATATTAGAAGGAGAAGTCTTTTCTCATTCAAGTAGAGCTTAAATTATAAGAGTTGAAACAAGTTTTACTTAAGCAGGGGTAGACTATGCAAAGGAGAAGGCACTGGCAGCCCACTCCAGTGACCTTGCCTGGAAAATCCATGGACAGAGGAGCCTGGAAGGCTGCAGTCCATGGGGTCACTGAGGGTCGGACACAACTGAGCAACTTCACTTTCACTTTTCACTTTCATGCATTGGAGAAGGAAATGGCAACCCACTCCAGTGTTCTTGCCTAGAGAATCCCAGGGACGGTGAAGCCTGGTGGGCTGCCATCTATGGGGTCATACAGAGTCGGGCACGACTGAAGCAACTTAGCAGCAGCAGCAGACTATGCAAAAGAGATGATCTCTAACAGTTGTCAGCCAATCACCTTTCGTAAATTAAATTATAATCCACATTACCAGGGCAGTTCATCAGTTGGTACAAGCCTATGATACTGCCTTTAGCAAAGTGACAAAAAGCTAAATGTAAAAGTAAATTCTTCTATAACCAACAAATCTGTCATTTCTGTTATTAAAGTAATGCCTTCTTTCAGTAGTTCAAGGAGGCCATTTTGGAGATGATCCATGTTTTGTGTGTGTGTGTGTGTGTGTGTGTGTGTGTTTAATGTGAACCATTTTTAAAGTCTTTATTGAATTTGTTACAATATTGATTCTATTTCATATTTTGGTTTTTTGATCATGAAGCATGTGTGATCTTAGTTCCCCAGCCAGGGATTAAACCCATAACCCCTGTACTGGAAAGTGAAGTCTTAACCACTGGACTTCGAGGAAAAGTGAAAGTGAAGTCACTCAGTTGCATCCGACTCTTTGCAACCCCATGGACTAGTAGCCTACCAGACTCCTCCCTCCATGGGATTCTCCAGGCAAGAGTACTGGAGTGGGTTGCCATTTCCTTCTCCAGGGGATCTTCCCGACCCAGGGATCAAACCCGGGTCTCCTGCATTGCAGGGAGACGCTTTAACCTCTTTTAAACAGATTAAGGCATTAAAAAAATAATAATAACACAGAAAATCCTAAGCCAAGTGGATTTTGCACAGGTAAATTCTTTTATTTGATGTATTGAAATGTTCTCTACACCAAACATTAAGCAATAAAAAACATGACACTCACTATCCCGCCGTCATAGAGTCTACACTCGAGAGGGGAACATAAACACTAGGAAAATACTGAGCTGGCCATAAAGTTTGTTCAGGCTTTTCCGTGTGTATGTGTGTGTGAGTCACAGTCATGTCCAACTCTTTGCAACCCCATGGACTATAGCCTGCCAGGCTCCAAACAAGAGTGTTGGAGAGGGTAGCCCTTCCCTTCTGCAGGGAATCTTCCCAACCCAAGGATCAAACCAGGGTCTCCCACATGGCAGGCTGATTCTTTACCATCTGAGCCACCAGGGAAGCCATAAGCTACTATGAAAAACTCGAAAGAACTTTCTAGCCAACCCAATACTTGCAAGTACAAAGAGTATTAAGGAAACAGAAGTTCAGGTTGAAATGAGGATGTTTAAAGTGGTATCTTCAAGGCCTTCCTGGGGATGTGGTTTTTAGGTTGAGACCTGAGCAAAATGACAACAGGCTAGTCATCATAAGAAACCATTATGTGCTTGGTTCAGACACCGCAGAGAAACTGTCAAGTAAAAGAAATTGAACAACATCCAGTGAGGCCAAGCTGGAGAAGACACAGGGCAGCCAGCTGGAAGAGGAAGCTGCATGTGTGGACAAGACTGTTGGTAGAGGCCGCTGCCACCACATGAGATGTTTGAGGTTTTGTCCTCAGAACAGCAGGAAACCAGTGCAAGGGGAGAAGCAGGTATCGTGGTCATGGTTTCATGGACACACATCAAGAAAACAACACTCGGCCAACTCTTATTAGAGCCAGCTGTCTCAGCCTAAGGTTACCTCCAAGGAGCGGAGCCAGAGACATGCACGGCTGGTGAGCTCTTAGTTGATCTGAGGCAGTGATCCCAAGGAGCAGGAGTGGGGAGTGTGCTGAGTGGGACAAAAGAGAGAAAACCAATCTGAAGATGCACTATTGGTCGTATGTCTGCTGTGGGCAGTAGCTCTTCATCCCCTCAGGGGACATCCCTGAGGAGCCAGGTAGATGGTGTCTTAGAATTATCCAGCCAAGGAATCACAAAGGGGAGAATTCATCCACCACCTCCCACTCCTAGCGGGGACAGGTTTTCACGTGCATCCCTGGGGTTGCAAAGTCCCATGCAGCTGAGCCTCGAGGCAGCCCCATGATTGCACAAGAGGTGCAATTGAGGCAGGAGCCATCAGGCTAACACCGCCCTGCAGCTGGTTGCCACAGCAAGGCTAAAATTATTACTAAAACGTGGGATAGGAGTCTCTGCGGCGGGACACAAGAAATACCAGATATGCCCCTCCATTTACCATTCACTCAGGATCCTACTGTAAATCTGGAATTCTTCGTCAATGAAACACAGCACCCATGCGAAGCATTTGGAGTCCAGGTGCTGGAGAGAAGAATTCGTCATCTGGTGTCAAGTTCCATCTATTACTAACGCTTTCATCTTTCTGAATAACACTCAGTATGTGCCAGGCTCTGTGCAAGCCTTTACACTGTAGCATTTACCCCTCCTCACAATCCTCTGAGGGGGAATGAGCATTAGAATCGTTATCAGTAATCCCAAACTTTGCAGCTCAACACAACAATAAACATCGATTCTCTCACTCAGTTTCTATGGGACAGGAATTTGGGAGCAGCTTGACTGTTTTCCAGCTCAGGATCTCTCATGAGGTTGCAGTCAAGACATCCACTGAAGGCTCCACTGGGGTTGGAAGATGTGCTTCTAAGACAGCTCACCCATATACATGGATTGCTGGCAGGAAACTTCCATTCATGCCAAGTGGGCCTTCCCTCAGACTGTTGACCACCCTTTCAGCATGGTGCCTGGCTTACCCCAGGCCGAATCCAAGAGAAGGGGCAAAGCAGAGGCTACAATGGAAGCCTCGGAAGTCACATGCCATCAGTTTTGCAATATCTATTGGTTACATGAGTCAATCCAGCTCAGCATGGAGGAGACCACACATAGGCAAGAACACCAGGAGGCAGGGATCGCTGAGCCCATCTTGGAGGCTGGCTACCACAGCCGTCACTTTACAGCCGAGGCTACGGGGCCCAGAGAGGTAAAGTTACTTTCCTAAAGTCACAGAGTATATTTGATATTTGAACCTGGTTCTTTCTGACTCTAAATCCTGTTTTTTGATCACTATACTATACTTTCTCTTAAGTAACCTGAAACTTAAAGTGAAAGATATTTATCTGCACAGGGAAACTTTAATATAAAATCATATCAGGAAGAAAAAACTGGAGTCTACCAACAGACTGAATTTGGCACAAAATTCCAGCTTCCTTCATCTACAGTCTAAATTGTCAGAGTTATAAACACAGGTGTACTTATGCCAGAGTTAATCACATGTTACATGGCATTACATAAAGAAAAAGGGCACAGTCTGAGAAAGTTTAATTTAGTGAAATAAACTGACTTCAAAGCAGCCCAGATGGTTTCAATACTACCGTAGAAACCTTTTTCAAAAGCAGATGAAGGGCATGATAATGAGACGTGAGTAACCATTCTATCCTCTCTCCTTGTTGGGGGCAGGGACCTCTTTCTTTCACTCCGTATTTACAAGAAGTGCAACCCAAATGCCTGATGACTCAGTGTTGCCGTAAATCATCCTGGATGCCCCGATCCAGGACTCTGCCGGGAGGCTGGGATCACTCTGATAGGCAGCATAATTTCAGCAAAATGTGGAAACTGAAGAGCCAGTCTCTCTTTCAGTGGAAGAATCTGTGTACTAAAGGATGTTCTCCTCCTGTATCAATAGGTATCGCCATCGGACCCCATTATATTCATTTAATGAACCAGTAGCATTGGAGGAGAACATAAAAGAAGAAATAACATCCAACATTCTTTAGTTCCATCAGTATCAAATATGTTGATATTTAAGTCACATTGCAAAAATCTAGGAACAGCATTCTCAAAGTAGAGAGTGACCCTGCGGCTCATACATCCTTATTCATCACACCAAGTCCGACCTCTGGTGGTCCCAGCCATCCCCAGGCACGTCTGCCTGTGGCGGCAGTCATCTGATAGGGTGATTCTGTCCGAGTTCCCACTAACTGGTCTGTCAGTCTAACTCTCTGTTAGACTCCACCGCTGTCCCCCTTCTCTTCCACGCCTCCAGAACAATACCCCATTGTTTAATGCAGTAAGCATCTTAAGGCCTCAAGCACTGGTTCGTTTCAAGTACAGTCTTTCTGAAAGCGATTGCTCTCTACATGTCTATCTCTTCTGTAAAAGTTAACCAAAAGCAGGTGTGTCATGGGCCGAGATCCATGCTGTAAATTAAAGCCATTCCACACTCAATGGTCTCCAGCAGTTTTCCGTATCTGCAGACCAGGCCTACAAACTCAATCATTTTCATTCATTTCAACTTTTGTTACAAAAGCTTTTGGAATGGAGTAAGTTAGCCAGCTCATCTTTCCCTCTATTTTATAAATAAATAAGTGGAGTACTATTTCTGTAGTGAGAGCACTTCATGGAATATACCCCAATTCTCACAGTAAAACTGCTTGACAAATAAGGTATGAGATAGGCAACAGTGTTCAATAAGATTTCAAAGGAGACTGGAATGTGGGACAGAAAAAGGAAGGGGCTCTGACTCAATAAAGCACCTTTCCAGGGCCTTTGATCTTAAAAATAAAAGCTTTGTAACATCACTGTAACGGGCTCCTGGAATATTTCTAGTAAATTTTTTTTCCAGAACATGGGATCTCTAACGCATGCCTATTTACATACATGAATCTCATTATCCTTTTTCCATCCCATGTCTCAGTCCCATACCATTTCAGATACACACACTCATGCTAACCCTCAGAGTACACTGCTGCAAAGGATGTGTACACAGATGTCGAAGGATGGAATAGTTTCATTTCAAATCAACTCTAAGACAATCATATAAGTAAGAATTTTAACCTGACCTATTGGAGTCAGAGGGCATTGGATGATGGGGAACAAAAGAAAGGGAAAAAAGAACAAAATAAAGGATAGGACTTCTGAGGAATGGTGCTTTGAGCCATTCTCAAACTTGATAATTGACTTTGGTTACCACCTAAAGCCAGGAATATCTATAAATATCCTTTCTACAATAAGCAAAGTGAGTGGATATGTCAAGACACACTGAAGCTTAATCTCTAGCACCCTTCACTTGTGTGCTGCCTGTCAATGGAAAACTCTGTCCCTCACTTTGTAATTCTAAGTTCTATTTCTCAAAGAGGGCCTCTCAAACTGCTTAAGATTGGGAACTCTACAAATTTGGGCTCATTTCTGCACTGCATTTTCATGGATTTATCCTTTCATCATTTCTACAAATATGAGCAAAAGCAAAGAGAA
The DNA here is from genome assembly GCA_006408675.1 of Madoqua kirkii. NCBI lineage: Eukaryota > Metazoa > Chordata > Mammalia > Artiodactyla > Bovidae > Madoqua > Madoqua kirkii. Next base: position 8,262 of record SJYC01038578.1, read on the forward strand.
ACAAAAATAATTAATGCATTGTAAAACACAAAGAGCTGGTTATCCAGCAGCTATGCTTGAAGTCCTACAAAGGCTTCCCGCCATACTTTGAATAAAACCCAAACTCCTCCTAAGGTCTGCAAAGCCCTCCATGATCTGGCTGCTTCTTCACATCCAAGTCGTCCCATGCTCCCTCTGATGTTCTGTGTGACTTTCTGCTGCCACACCATCCTCTTTGCAGCTCTTCTACTTTGCCAACCTCTTTCTCTCTCAAACCCCTTGTCCATCGTTTTTGCTTCCTCCCCATGCACACATTCCTGCCTTCCTCCTGTATTTGGCATCCTCTGGCCCTCCTTGGTGACTGTAAATAAATAATCATGTTCTAAACCTCCTCATTCCCACCCTTGGGGTTCTCTGATATACCCCATGTTCTTTTCTCTCATAACCTTTTACAGGAGTTAAATTATGTGTCTAGGGGTTTTGCCTGTTTCCTAACTGTTTGTCTCTGGTACAATTCTGCAAGCTCCATCAAGATAGCAGTGGTGTGAGTTTTGTCCACCACTAAAGATCTAGCTCATAGCTCAGTGTCTGGCATACAGCAGATCCATCATTAAAACGTGAGCAAAGGATGACGACTGAGCCACAGAACACAGCGAATCTTGCCATTAACTGACTTGAGATTTTTAAGGCACAGAGACTAATAATAACAATTTGATGGAAATATTTCCATGTCTTTTCAAACTGACTACTTGAGTATAACAATTTTCTGGCAACTCAGGGCCACAGTGATGAACAGTAAACTGTGTGCCTTGGTAGAATGGAATGCTGTCCTAGGAGATGAAAGCTCCTACGAGGTTATCTCTGATTAAGCTCCCCGCCTGAGGTCATGATGCATTCTGCATTTGTATGTCTGCTTTCCTTGGTTCTGCTTCTGTCATCATCACACCATCAAACTGACTTCTTGGGCTTCTCAGCGAACCTTCTTTAAGCCACTCACAACCCTGTCCTACTGTGCTACTTTAATCTGGGAAACTAGACAACAGTCCTGGCGAGACGTGGGCAACATGACAGCAGACAGGCTCGTCAAACGCCTGTTTGAGAATTCAGTGAGCAGCTGGCATCTATGTTAGGCACTCCAGGCGATCTGCTTCCTTACAGGTTAGTAACTTTCCCCCCACTGAAAGAGTTTGCCAGATAAGCCATCCCTAAATATGCGAAGTGTGCTTGAATTGTTAAATGACTAAACTGCTATAGTCCCTGAAAAAAGTTCTCCTCTCAAACACTCTACTCACAATACTTCTGGCCACCAAAGTGTGTGAGGGTTTCGCCCCTCCTAGCAGTTCTCTAATTCTCTATACACCCCAGCTGGGTGTCCTGCAATTCCACTCAATTCTGACACCATCTACCTGGAGCTTCTGTCTGATTGCAAGGTTAAGAGATCAGTCCAGACTGCCACCCTCGCTCCATGCCCAGACTTCAGATGCCAACCAACTAAAAATGGGCAGTTCCCACAATCCCTTCCTGGGTTCAATATTTTGTTAGAATGGTTCAGAGTACTCCAGAAAGCAGTTTACCTGGTGAAAGGATTTCAACCTAAAATGGAAGCGGAGCACGTGACTTGGAGAATCTCACACATATGCCCTAATGAAACGAAACCTAAGAACTGAGACTCATGTGCTGTATTACGCCTTCAGTGAGACCTGTCTCTTGACCGATGAACGTCCGCCAAGAGTCTCTCCCCATCCTCTTAGTCAGTGAACTTACTCCTTGGACTTTGGTGGACTTCCTCCTCTTTGCACGCCTTGTCTATAAATATAGCCCATCCTACATGCTCAATGACGTCCCAGGTGACTCAGTGGTAAAGAACCCGCCTGCCAACGCAGTTTGATCCCTGGATGGGGAAGATCCTCTAGAGGAGGAAATGGCAACCCACCCCAGTATTCTTGCCTGGGAAATCCCATGGACAGAGGAGCCTGGCAGGTGTGGCTGAGCAACTCAGCATGTACTACAACCTCAGAGGACCCACCTGGAGCCTGCTTCAGCATGAGTGTCCCGAGCTACAACTCCTCTGCTATTCCTGAATAAAGTCAATTTCAGGTAATTCGATTTTACATCAAATTACCTTTTGATTTAGGTTGACCACCTACTATTAATAGATTACTGATTTATTACAAAGGATACAACTCAGATTAGATGGATGAGACATATAGGACAGGGTGTGGAGGAAGGGGGCACAGAGCTTCCACACGCTCCCAGCAGCTCCACATGGTCCTCAACCCAGAAGCTCTCCGCACCAGGTAGGTACTACAGGGATTTTTATGGAGGTGCAACTGATTAACTCATCGGTCATTAATTTAGCCTCCAGCCCCTCTTTCTTCCCTGAAAGGGGAGTGAGGGGGTGGTTGAAAGTTTCTCTAGTCACAAGGTTGGCTCCCCTGGCAAATAGCCCCATCCTATGGTAATCTAGGGGCTTTCCAAAAGCCACCTCATTAACAAAAATTCAGATGTGACTGAAAGGGTGTGATGAAAAGCAAAAGATATTTTCTTCTTCATCTCTCTGAAGCTGTATCATGATCTCAGGGCTAAAGAGCAAATATTAAATGGAAAATGCTCCTATGCTCTTATCATTTAAGAAATTACAAAGGTTTAAAAGGAGGGATTATGTGCCTAGATCAAATATGTGTGTATGTGTGTGTGTGTGTGTGTGTTTTATTAGTTTTGATCATGGGGTTGCAAAGAGTCGGACACAACTGAGCGACTGAACTGAATTGAACTGATTGAAGCATAGTTGATTTACAATATTGTGTTAGGTTCAGTTGCACAGCAAAGTGATCTTTTCCATTAACGGAAAAAAGAATATTTTCCATTACAGGTTATGGTAAGATATTGACTGTAGCTCCTTGTGCTATACAGTAGGCCCCTGTGGCTTACCTAATTTATGTACAGTAGTGTACAACTGTTAATCCCAGACTATTATCTCTCCCACCACCATCACTATCCCCTTTGGTAAACAGAAGTTTGTTTTCTATGTCTGTGAGTCCATTTCTGTTTTGTAAATAAATGCAGTTGTATTATTTTTTAGATTCCATATATAAGTGACAAATCATATATTTGTTTCCCTTGTTACTTCATTTAGTATGATAAACTCTAAGTTCATCCATCTTGCTGCAAATGGCAATATTTCATCCTTTTTTATGGCTAAGTAATATTATTGGGTATATACATGTATGAAAGTGAAGTCTGCTTAGTCGTGTCCGAGTCTTTGTGACCCCATGGACTGTAGCCTACCAGGCTCCTCTGTCCATGGGATTTTCTAGGCAATAGTCCTAGAGTGGACTTCCATTTCCTTCTCCAGGAGATCTTCCCAACCCAGGGATCGAACCTGGGTCTCCTGCATTGTAGACAGACGTTTTACCATCTGAGCCACCAGGGAAGTCATATACATGTATATGTATATATATACACCACATAGCCTTCATCTATCTGTTGATGGACATTGGAAAACAGTATGGAAGTTCATTAAAAAACTAAAAATAGAACTACTATATGAGTTGGCAATCCCATTCCTGGGCATGTACCCAGAAAAGATGAAAATTCTTGATTTGAAAAGTTACTCCCCAATGTTCATAACAGTATTCCCCCCACCCCCATACCCATTTGAGTTCTGTGCACTTCCATTCTAAAAGGAGCAAGAGAATGCACTATTTTTTTTAAAACCGATCCAGGAGACCTGTGGGATCTTAGTTCCCAAACAGGAATTAAACAGCGACTCTCAGCAGTGAGAGTGCAACATCTTAATCACTGGACCACCAGGGAATCCCCAAGAGAATGCACACTTAAATCAAAGAAAAATATTATGCACCAAAAGGATGAGCTGTGAGTTAATTGTGAGTTAACAGTGCTTCCCTAATGGCTCAATGGTAAAGAATCCACCTGGAATTCAGGAGCCACAGGAGACAGAGGCTCAATCCTTGAGTCAGGAAGATCCCTGGAGGAGTCAATCCAACCCACTCCAGTATTCTTGCCTATAAAATCCCATGCACAGAGGAGTCTGGTGAGCTATTTAGTCTATGAGGTCGCAAAAAGTTGGGCACAACTGAAGTGACCTAGCACGTGAGTTAATATTTCAGAAAACATATGTGAAAGTACCAGCAAGGATCAAAAGTGAAAATAATACCTCTTTTTAAGGAAATGTTTATATGTAAGATAATAACCCAATATTGCCCAATAACCAAATTAATGGTTTTCTCCCCCAAGAAGACTCCTTCCTGAGTTAGAAAGGAGAAAGAGGTGAATTGGAGAACAGATTGAAAATGGAGATATGAAGTCTGTGACTGTTTGTTTTTTAAGGATGACTCACTATGAGCTCTCGTAGATGAAGATTGTGAAGAGTGAGAAAAAGAATGCATTAAACCATAGGCATTTGAGCCCAGTAGCTCTCTGGGGGACTTGCCTCCACTATTCGAACTATTTTATTGCATAAGCTAACCTTACAATTCTTACAATGTGAGATAACTCTAACATGGTTCTCCAGTCTTTCTAGAATGCATTAACATCACTCTCTCAAGTAGAACTACAAAAAGCACATTCATGTATTTTTAAATGTTTGGATTATACCTCATCTCATTTCAAATATGATTGAAGTAGCTTATAAGTAATATATGGGCACAATAAGGAAGTTTAAAAAGAAAAAAGAAAACTAATTCTAAGTAGAAAACAATCATGTCTAAGCTAATATAAAAAACGAGTGATGACATTTAAGTTCAATTCTGAACTTTCTAGAAGCCAAAGTAAACAAAAGTCAGTGATGAATTATGCATTTCTTATTTGAACAAAAGAAATATATTATAAATTTAGTAGTTAAGCAACTTCTAAGACATATTATGGCAGAAGTCCTTTTACAAATGATGTTAGACAACATAAAAAACAACCCACAGTCAACTCCTCTCCAAACATTGTTTATACCTACCTGTGCATGTCCAACTCTTTTCGATCCTATGGACTATAGCCCACCAGGATCCTCTGTCTGTGGGATTCTCCAGGCAAGAATACTGGAGTGGCTTGCCATGCCCTCCTCCAGGGGATCTTTCCCAACCCAGGGATCGAACCTGCATCCTTTATGTCTCCTGCATTGGCAGGTATATTCTTTACCAGAGCTCCACTATATGTACCTACATATCAGTAAATTATATCTGTGTACCTTATAGGTATGTTGTGTGTGTGTCTGTGTGTGTGTCTGTGTCTGTGTGTCTGTGTATTAGTCGCTCAGTCATGTCCAGCTCTTTAGACCCCATGGACTGTAGCCCTCCAGGCTTCTCCATCCATGGAATTCTCCAGGCAAGAATGCTGGGGTGGATTGCCATTCCCTTCTCCAAAATATATGTTATATATATATATATGTATATATATATATACACACACATACACACACACACACACACACACACACACACACATTTCTGAGTTATAGCAGTCATATCTACATATATATTCACACACACTGCAATGGACTAAATGTTTCTGTTGTTATTTAGTTGCTAAATCATGTCTGACTTTTTGTGGCTTGATGGACTGTACCCCACCAGGCTCTTTTGTTCCATAAAATTTTTCAAGCAAAAACATTGGAGTGGGTTGCCATTTCCTTCTCCAGGGGATCTTCCCCACCCACATCTCCTACATTGGCAGGTGGATTCTTTATCACTGAGCCACCTGGGAAGCCCAAAATGTTTCTTCCACCCCCCGCCCCAAATTCATATGATGATAAAATCCTAATTCCCACTGTGATGGTATTAGGACATGGGGCCTTTGGAAAGTGATTAGGTCGTGAGGGTGGAGCCCTCATAAATGAGATTAGTGTCCTTATAAAAGAGACCACCCAGAGCTCTCTTGCCCTTTTCCACCATATGAGGATGCAAGAAGCCAGTAACCTGTAACCCAGAAGAGGACCTTCATCAGAACCCAACCATGATGACACCCCAATCTCAGACTTCCCTCCTCCAAATTATGATAAATAAATGTATGTGTTTACCAGTCACCCAGTCTATGGCATTTTGTCATGGCAGCCCAAACTAAGACATACATACAGAGACATTAAAATATATATACACAAGAAGTGACTCTGAGAAAGTGCTCTTCTAAGGAAGTAAAATACTGGGGCTGTGTAGGTTGTGGGTGGGCTTCCCTGGTGGCTCAGATGGTAAAGAATCTTTCTGCAATGCAGAGACCCGAGTTTGATCTCTGGGTAGAGGAGATCCCCTGGAGGAGGGCATGGCAACCCACTCCAGTATTCTTGCCTGGAGAATTCCATGGACAGAGGAGCCTGGCGTGCTATAGTCCATGGGGTCACAAAGAGTTGGACACGACTGAGTGACTGAGCACATACAGGCTGGCCACAACAGTTCCTCCCATCCCTGTCTGCGAGCACTTGGCAGTGACTTTCCACCCCCTCACCAACAGGTAGAGTCCATTTCTCCTTCCCTTGTACCCGGGTTGGCCCTTTGACCGGCTCAGACCAACGGCACTCCTGTGTGTGACTTCCTCTCTGGGCTTCCAGAGGCCTGGCAGCTTCTGGTCTCAGGTTCTAGTTTCAGGACTACCCCCACAGGCAGAAGCACAGGCTGGCCTTCTTGAGGATAAGAAGTTAACCAGAGAAGAGGCCCAGCTCTAATCTCCAGACAGGTGAGTGACGCCAATGGAGATCATCCTGCTGGAGTCAGGACATCAGAAAATGGCAGCCAGTGAAAGACCCCAGATGAGGCCAGAAGAACCGCCCACCCTGAGCAACCAACATCGGTTTCCCCCAGGGCAGTGAGGTTAACGCATAATGGTTTTACCCACTGAGATGTGGGTGGACTGTTCTACAGCAAAGGCTGATATAAGAGTCAAGGTATAGAATCTCTTTAACATCAGAATAAAAATCGGAAGAATTAGAGTTGTCCACACTGCATTTCCAGAAGTCTTCTTGGGAATTCTGAGAAAAGAAAAATGGAGCCTTGACTTAGACCAGTTCCATTTTTTACCTCTTGGGTAGAATTGGCTTTGAACTTTCTTTCTCTGAAATAAGTGTTCTTATTCTGACATTTTAAAGGAGCAAGTTATAGTTCGAGTGCCAGATTCCTGGCAGCAGCCCAGTGCACACAGAGTTCTTGCTTATGATGGCACGAAAGTGTTGACCTAGATTTCCCAGGATAGTCCTGAGTCCAAATATTCTTATCAAACTGTGTATTATTAGAGTAAGTCTTCTGATGTGAGTTTGGAATGGCTGCTATGTCTATATATTTGGGGCACCCTGTTTTCACAAAAGCATATTATTCTTTTAATGCACACATATCTGAAAGTGTGGACATTAATGTACATGGCCATCACTGCTGGTAGAAGATAAGATTAACACTGGGTGTGCCAAGAATAGAAACAGAGAGACCAGAAACTGGGTCTATTCTAATAATTCAAGTCAGAGATGATGGTGATGTGGATTAGAACGTTGGCAGTAGAACTGGGGAAAAGGATGACTTCAAGATTTGTTTTGGACGCACAACTGACAGGACTCATGACATAATTGTTAAGAAAGAGGAAACAAGAGTACATCCAAGTACATGTGTGAAAAGCAGATAGTTGGAAAAAATTTTTAAGTTTTAAAAGTATATAGTTAGATGGGCCTAGAATATAGCTAATTTTTTTCCTTTTTTATTGAAGTATAGTCAATTTACGATGTTGTATTAGTTTCATGTATACAGCAAAGTGATTGTTATACACACACCTAGCCAC
>SJYC01038582.1:0-25877 GCA_006408675.1 Madoqua kirkii
GTGAAATGGAATAAGCATTAAACAAAAAATAAAAATTAAAAAAAAATAAAATAAATAAAATAAAAAAAAAATAAAATAAAAAAATAAACATACTTCGCTATCATCATTTACCCAGGATGATGCAAAAAGTTAATGGCAGAAGTATGAAGCTACAGCTTTCCAGCCTTTTTTCTGAATACAGAGAAACTATAAATGGAAAACCTAAGTGGAAACATAGTATTATTTGTACTTAGAATAATAAAATCTATCAAAGTTGTACTTCCTTTTACTTATAAAATCTCTGTTATTCAGTAGATCTTGACATCTGTATACAATCAGTGGATGATTTCTTTTTAAGGGGCAATAACATTTCCACATATGACACCATGTCCCTTTATTTTACTTTGCTTGATACCTTATACAGTAAATATAAGTTAGGCATTGTTTTAAGGTAAAGATTTATTCATTCATCAAATATTGAAAATTAAGTCATGGAGCTTCCCATGTAGCTCAGTCAGTAAGAATCTGCCTGCAAGGTTGGAGACCTGGGATCAATTCCTGGGTCAGAAAATCCCCCAGAGAAAAAAATAGCAACCCACTCCAGTATTCTTACTTGGAAAATCCCATGGACAGCAGATCCTGGCAGGCTACAGTCCATAGGTCGCAAGAATTGGATACGACTTAGCTCTTTCTTTCTTTTTTTACCCCTCAGCCTGATTAATAGTGCAGTAAGGGAGAGAAGATAAATACAAAGAATTTAAACACACAGGAGGAGTTCAATGCCAGAAAACTAGTTAGGGTTAATTCTCTAGGACAGGAGTCCCCAACCTCCAGAATCTAATGCCTGATGATCTGAGGTGGATCTGATGTAATAATATTAGAAATAAAGTACATCATAAGTGCAATGTGCTTGAATCATCCCAAAACCATCCTCCACCCTGTCCACAGAAAAACTACCTTCCACAAAATTGATCCCTTGTACCAGAAAGGTTGGGGACCACTGTTCTGGGGAATTCCAGCTATTCCTTCACTGGAGGAAGGTCGGAGGTGGTGAGTGAAAGGCTCCATGAAGGAGATGTCATCTGTGGGACACTTTGTATTTGGACTGCAGGATGTGACAGAGGGGCTGGATATTCTAGAAGTGAAAAAAACAAAATTTTTTTAAGATACCAAGGTAAATCATTTCAATGTACATAAGAGGAATGATTATTTTTGAAGAGTCACTAGGACATAGGGCCTCAGAAAAGGATTAATGGAGCTATGAAAAACAGGATGAATAAAACCATATGAAGAAGCAGCTTGGGACTTGGCTGGTGGTCCAGCAGATTGAGTTCTATCCCTAGCCAGGGAACCACATGCTGCAACTAAGGCCCGGCTCAGCCAAATAAACAAATAAAAAAATTTTTTTTTAAATAGAAGTTTAACATTGCCAGATGAAGGACTCTGGATAAAAGAGACACAGATGTATTCATCATAAGTGCAATGTGCTTGAATCATCCCAAAACCATCCTCCACCCTGTCCACAGAAAAACTACCTTCCACAAAATTGATCCCTTGTACCAGAAAGGTTGGGGACCACTGTTCTGGGGAATTCCAGCTATTCCTTCACTGGAGGAAGGTCGGGAGGTGGTGAGTGAAAGGCTCCATGAAGGAGATGTCATCTGTGGGACACTTTGTATTTGGACTGCAGGATGTGACAGAGGGGCTGGATATTCTAGAAGTGAAAAAAACAAAATTTTTTTAAGATACCAAGGTAAATCATTTCAATGTACATAAGAGGAATGATTATTTTTGAAGAGTCACTAGGACATAGGGCCTCAGAAAAGGATTAATGGAGCTATGAAAAACAGGATGAATAAAACCATATGAAGAAGCAGCTTGGGACTTGGCTGGTGGTCCAGCAGATTGAGTTCTATCCCTAGCCAGGGAACCACATGCTGCAACTAAGGCCCGACTCAGCCAAATAAACAAATAAAAAAATTTTTTTTTAAATAGAAGTTTAACATTGCCAGATGAAGGACTCTGGATAAAAGAGACACAGATGTATAGAACAGACTTTTGGACTCTGTGGGAGAGGGAGAGGGTGGGATGATTTGGGAGAATGGCATTGAAACATGTATACTATCAGGTAAGAAATGAATCACCAGTCTACGTTCGATACCGGATACAGGATGCTTGGGGCTGGTTCACGGGGATGATCCAGAGAGATGGTATGGGGTGGGAGGTAGGAAGAGGGTTCAGAGTTGGGAACTCATGTACACCCGTGGCTGATTCATGTCAATGTATGGCAAAACCAATACAGTATTATAAAGCAAAATAAAGTTAAAAAAAAAAGAGTATCATAAAAAGAAAAGAAATAAATGCTAAAAAGAATCCAGTTGTTATGGAAGGGTTCTAATAGGCTCAGCCAAAGTCTAACCACTGGTCTCATTATGAGTTTTCCAATTGTCAAATTTACTGTCCGAAATTAGAATGTAGGCAGGAATTTTAGGGTTGAATTAAAACTGCCAGCCAAAAAATTATTTCCTATTTTTCTTTTCTTTTAAGGATTTTTAAAAATCTTTGGATATATATTTCTTTGTTTTGCTTTGCTTTCTTTCCAAAGTTAAGGAAAAAATGGTAGCAATCCTCTTTCCTTCCCCCATTATATCCCTCCCCTCCCCAGCTTTAGCAAAACAACATTATCAGCAGATCAAATGGCCAGCCATGTGCTTTGGGTTCATTTTTATTGCAAGTCACTGGGGTCAGAACCAAGACCTAACCAGGACCCTCATAAATCATAACTGAGACTCTTTTCAGATGTTACATGCAGAGAAATATGCCTGTAGCCAGCCTTTGCATCTCAGTGAACTTGACTTCTACAATTTAAACAGCTTGGTTGTGTTCCACTAATCTCTTGCATGCCCTAACAAGTAGGAATGTAGCCCCCATTCAGCACGCTGTGAGGTTTTCTGTAACCCAGATTATCTGGAGAGCTCTCAATTTTATGATGGAATTTTACAATCATTAGCAAACTCCTGTAATCCCCATTTCTGCCAAAAATAACAATAGCTAACATTTATTGAGAACATACTTCGTGCCTGGACTGTGCAACCTCATTTAATCCTTATAACTCTGTCCGATAGGTAGAGTCGTTTTGTCCATTTATAAACGAAGAAACCAAGGCACAGAGAAGTTAGGTAATTCACCGCGGATCCTAGAGACAGAAAGTGAACGAATGAACAACATTTCTTTCTTCCAAGAGTCTACAGTCTCTGCCAGCAGCTTTCACCTGAATCTTCCCTTTTCTATCCGGATTGTTGTGTTAATCACTTAGTCGTGTCCCCAACTCTTTGCGACCCCACAGGCTGTAGCCCACCAGGCTCCTCTGTCCATGGAATTCTTCACTCAGGGATATTGGAGTGGACTGCTATTCCCTTCTTCAGGGAATCTTTCTGATCCAGGGATTGAACCCGGGTCTTCCACATTGCAGGCAGATTCTTTACCGTCTACTACTACTGCTGCTGCTGCTGCTAAGTCACATCAGTCGTGTCCAACTCTGTAGACCCCATAGACGGCAGCCCACCAGGCTCCCCCGTCCCTGGGATTCTCCAGGCACGAACACTGGAGTGGGTTGCCATTTCCTTCTCCAGTGCATGAAAGTGAAAAGTGAAAGGGAAGTCGCTCAGTCGTGTTCGACTCTTCACGACCCCATGGACTGCAGCCTACCAGACTCCTCTCTCCATAGGATTTTCCAGGCAAGAGTACTGGAGTGGGGTGCTATTCCCTTCTTCAGGGAATCTTCCTGATCCAGCAATCGACCCAGGTCTTCCGCACTGCAGGCAGATTCTTTACTGTCTAAGCCACCTTAAATCTAGGAATGAAGTCCTCAGACTACACCTCAGTTCCTTTCTATAAAGTTCCTGTCCAGATTTGTCTCCTCACCAAGCATTTGCCAAATCATCTTGTCCTATGCAGTTTTTAGACTCTCAGTTTAAAAACGGTTTCTCACTAAACCTTGCCCTCTCACCATTACTCTGTTATCTTAGCACAGCTTTCACTATTTTATCTTGAGTAGGCTTTTTTTTCCACTGCATTTCATCATTTTCAAATGTCAGATTAATCTGTCACCGTGTGTACTCTTCTGAAGACCTTAAAATCATGGTTCATCAAGACCATGACGGAGACCAACAACCCAATTCAGACAAAACTGAGAATTTAAATGTCGTTACCAGAACAAGAAAGAAGAATAGGACTGTTCTCCAGCTGCATATACATCTCTGTGTTTTTTTCTTTGGATGTTGACTTTGAAATGCTAAAATGCTCCCACATGGAAAAGATCCATCATTTTGTTGTTTATGCTTGTGAATGTGTGGAGAACCTGGTTTACAATGCCAAGCTGATTCAACCAACATGCTCAGAGATCCTTCATTAGTTTTACAGAAAGGTACAAAAGCAGGTATATTGCCCTTGTATAGAAGTATATTATGATAATTTTAATTGGATCACTCCTCTAAGAAAATTTGGGTGTAATATCCCATATTCTCCTATATACATAAAGAATAATTTTTTAAGTTTGCATTTGATCATTTTATAGAAAAAGGGAACTAAAAGCTCTATTTATATTTTCTCTATATCATCTTCCAACTTCCGTCACTGTTCTTACATAAGTACATGTTTATGTCACTGTATCATGCATGTATTGTTTTGTATTCTGACTTTTCTTCACTTTATTTAATATTCCTTTGTGCCTAAATAGGCCCCATACTTGCCTTTTATGTGTCTTGGAATAACTATTTGGTGCTGCTTTGTGACACTATTGCTATTAGCCTTTTTTTTTTTGGCTTTTGGCTTTTGGCTTTGTGTCTTAATTTGGGGCTTCCCTGATGGCTCAGACAATAAAGAGTCTGCCTGCAATGCAGGAAATTCAGATTCAATCCCTGGGTCTGGAAGATCTCCTGGAGAAGGGAATGCAACCCACTCCATTATTCTTGCCTGGAGAATCCCATAGACAGAGAGGAATCTGGTGGGTTACAGTCCATGCAGATGCAAAGAGTCAGACACAGCTGAGTGACTGAACACACACATTTTCTCCTATTTTAAACTGAGTTATTTTTAATATTGTCATGTAATTTACATTTTTCTCTTGAGCAATACCTCCATAGAGCACTAGCTTCAACTAAATTATAGCTTCATCCAAACATTTGTTTACCCAAATTTTACTTTAAAACACTCCCACATACACAACGCATGAGCAGTAGCAAAAGAAACTCTCTAAACCCTAAGCTCCCCCACCCTCTTTTCCTTTAGAACTCCCCCGAGCCTGGTCTGAACATCAACACCATGGGTAGAGTCCTAGAAGCAAAACTGCAACATGAAAACAAAGAAATAGTGTTAAAGCTTTTTGCCTTTAATGTATGCCAGACTACTCTCCAAAAAGAGTAAGGCAATTTACAATGCTGGTAGCTCTTTATAATTGTGCCCACCAACTGCCACTGGTTTTCTGCTATTGTTATTGATTTATGAAATTTAAATAGGTATATAATGGCACCTGTGCTTCCCTGGTGGCTCAGCAGTAAAGAATCCACCTCCCAATGCAGGAGAGATGAGTTTGATCCCTGCATCAGGAAGATCCCTTTGAGAAGGAAATGGCAACCGACTTCATTATTCTTGCCTGGGAAATCCCATGTTCAGAGGAGCCTGGAGAGATACAGTCCATGGGGTCACAAAGAGTTGGACATGACTTAGTGACTAAACAACAACAACATTGTTATGATACATTTATATATAAATTTATATAGCACCTCTACACCTTTCATATTATATTTTAATTGCAAATATCTGTTGGATCTTAGGAAAAGCAAGAGAATTCCAAAAAAAGCCTACTTCTGCTTCATGGACTATGCTAAAGCCTTTCACTGTGTGAAAGTGAAGTTGCTCAGTCGTGTCCGACTCTTTGTAACCCCATGGACTGTAGCCTACCAGGCTCCTCCCTCCATGAGACTCTCCAGGCAAGAGTACTGGAGTTGGTTACCACTTCCTTCGCCAGGGGATCTTCCCAACCCAGGGATCGAACATGGGTCTCCCGCATTCCAGGCAGACGCTTTAACCTTTGAGCCACCACAAACTGTGGAAAATTCTTAAAGAGATTGGGATACCAGACCACCTTACTGCCTCCTGAGAAACCTGTATGCGGGTCAAGAAGCAATAGTTAGAACTAGACTTGGAAAAACAGACTGGTTCAAAATTGGGAAAGGAGTATGTCAAGGCTGTTTATTGTCACTCTACTTATTTAATTTACATGCAAAGTACATCATGTGAGATGCTAGGCTGGGTGAATCACAAGGTGGAATCAAGAAGAAATATCAATAACCTCAAGACTCTCAGATATGCAGATGATACCACCCTAATGACAGAAAGTGAAAGAGGAATTGAAAAGCCTCTTGATGAAGGTGAAAAAACAGAATGAAAAAGCTGGCTTAAAGTCAACATTCAAAAAATGAAGATCATGGCATCTGGTATCATCACTTCATGGGAAATAGATGGGGAAAGGGTGGAAACAATGAGAGACTCTATTTTCTTGGACTCCAAAATCACTGCAGATGGTGACTGCAGCCATGAAATTAAAAGATACCTGCTCCTTGGAAGAAAAGTTATGACCAACCTAGACAGTATATTAAAAAGCAGAGACATTATTCTGTCAACAAAGGTCCATCTAGTCAAGGCTATGGTTTTTCCAGTGGTCATGGATGGATGTGAGAGTTGAAGTATAAAGAAAGCTGAATTCCAAAGAATTGATGCTTTTGAACTGTGGTGTTGGAGAAGACTCTTGAGAGTCCCTGAGACAGCAAGGCTTTCCAACCAGTCCATCCTATAGGAAATCAGTCCTGAATATTCGTTGGAAGGACTGATGCTGAAGCTGAAACTCCAGTTCTTTGGCCACCTGATGTGAAGAATTGACTCACTGGAAGAGACTCTGATGCTGAGAAGATTTAAGGCAGGAGAAGAAGGGGATGACAGAGGATGAGACAGTTAGATGGCATCACCAATTCAACAGACATGAGTCTGAGTAAGCTCTGGTAGCTGGTGATGGGCAGGGAAGCCTGGCTTTCTGCAACTCATGGGGTCGAGAAGAGTCAGATGCTTTTGAACTATGGTGCTGGAAAAGACTCTTAAGAATCCCTTGGGCTGCAAGGAGATCAAGCCAGTCAACCCTAAAGGAAATCAACCCTGAATATTCATTGGAAGGACTCATGCTAAAGCTGAAGCTCCAATACTTTGCCCACCTGATGCAAAGCGCCAACTCATTGGAAAAGACTCTGATGCTGGGAAAGATTGAAGGCAGGAGGAGAAGGGGTTAACAGTGGATGAGATGGCTGGATGGCATCATCGACACAATAGATATGAGTCTGAACAAACCCCATGAGATAATGAAGGACAGGGAAGCCTGGGGTGCTGCAGTCTGTGGAGTTGCAAACAGCTGGACACAACTTAGCAAATAAACAACAAATACATAGCACATATATTTTTCTAACAAATTTATCTATTATTTTGTTATTCTGTTGTTTTCTTTGAAATTTCATCCTATTATCATTATATAGCAGCTTCCCTAGTGGCTCGGGCAATTAGGAATCCACCTGCAATGCTGGAGACCTGGGTTCAATCCCTGAGTTGGGAAGATCCCTTGAGAAGGGAGCGGCTACCCACTCAAGTAATCTGGCCTGGAGAATTCCATGGACAGAGGAACTTTTTCAGCTTTATATATTTACATCTCCTTGTCTGAGGTCCACATTTGGGGATGCAGGCAGAGTCTGGCAGAGCTCATCATAATAGCCAACAGGGTTGTCCGTAAGGCAGTGGGGAGCAGGCAGACAGGCATACGTACAATTCATGAGGACAGCCAGTCTGAGAGAGCCACTGAAGCTGGCCAATCTGCGCACACGCTGGGCCCGCTGGGTTGACTGAGGTCAGACTGCTGTGGAGGAATCAGAAGGGGATCAAAGTGAGAGTGGGTCTGGACCAGCCTGAGGCGAACTGCTCAGTCCCTAGTTCTTACCTCTCTGTGGGTTGTTGTGTGGTTTGTCAGAAAAATAAGCTCGGAATAGGTCAGAAAAAAGGCAGACCCATATTGGAATCTTTCATTTTACCTATCACGATATCCCTGTTTCTTCAATAGCTGGGATTTATTATTATTGAATTATTAATTTCCTAGCTTGTTCCCAAAGGTAGTAGAGAAAGTTTACACAGGAACACACATAATATAATAATGTCAGAAATAAACAGAACTAGGATATTAGGCAAAGGGAAAGTATATCATGTAAATCAGAATCAGTTTAAAAAAACAACAATTAAAGAGAGTTAAGTATCGCCTGTCTTTTCTGCTTTTTAATGCCTTACTTTTTTTAAATTGAAGTATAGCTGATCTACAATCCTATATTAATTTCTCCTATACAGTAAAGTGATTCAGTTATATATGTATTTTTATATATACAAGTGTGTATATATGACTATAGTTCCTATGCTATATAGTAGGATCTTATTATTATTATAATAAAAACTAAAGCTTATTATAATTTTCTGTTAGAACACCTTAAACTGCTCTAAAAATAAATCTTATTATTAAAAACTTTATGCCATTGGATTAAAAAGAGAAAACATAACTACATTGAAATTTTAGGAGAATTCACAAACAAGAGAATGAAAGATTATATATCATCTAGTGCCTTACTCGTGGAGGAGGCAATGGCACCCCACTCCAGTACTCTTGCCTGGAAAGTCCCATGGACGGAGGAGCCTAGTGGGCTGCAGTCCATGGGGTCGCAAAGAGTCGGACACGACTGAGAGACTTCCCTTTCACTTTTTACTTTCATGCACTGGAGAAGGAAATGGCAACCCACTCCAGTGTTCTTGCCTGGAGAATCCCAGGGACAATGGAGCCTGGTGGGTTGCCGTCTGTGGGGTCACACAGAGTCGGACATGGCTGAAGTGACTTAGCAGCAGCAGCAGCAGCAGCAGTGCCTTACTCAGTGATAAAATCTGGAGTTCCTTTGTCAATAATTCAGCTCTTCTCTATACCAGTCACCAGTTATCCCTGTATTACATTTAGTGATTAGTGATGCCATTCTCTACTGTTCCAGTATTCCTGATATATAATCTTTCATTCTCTTGTTCGTGAATTCCTCTAAAATTTCAATGTAATTATGTTATCTCTTTTTAATCCAATGGCATAAAGTTTTTTAATAATAAGCTTTATTTTTAGAGCAGTTTAAGGTGTTCTAACAGAAAATTATAATAAGCTTTAATTTTTATTATAATAATTAACAGTAAGTTTATTTTCAGAACAGTTTTAGATGTTCTACCAGGAAACTTACAGAGATGGCACGGAGTTCCCATATGCCTACTCCCCTATTCTAATATATCAACATGGTACACTGGTTGCAAATAACGAACCACGATCAAATCATTATTATCAACCAAAGTCCATAGTTTACCTCTAAGTTTTACCTGATGTGCTTTTTCTGTTCCAGGATCCCCATCAGGACATCAGATTGTCATCATGTCTCCTTAGACTCCTTTTTGATTGTAAGTTTCTCAGGCTGACCTGATTGTTGATAACCTCAATACCTCTGAGAAGTATTGGTCAGGTAGTTTGTAGAATAGTCCCTTGCAATGGATTGGATGATATCTTCACAAAATTCATGTATTGAAGCCTTACCCTTCAACTGTGACTGTGACCTAAGAGGAGGAGATGATAAAAGGTAAATGAGGTCATTTGAGTCCTAACCCAACAGGGCTGACACCCCATAGAAACGGAAAGACACAGCAGAGCTCTCTCCACTGTGTGAGGACACAGCCTGGAGGCGCCGTCTGCAAGCCGAGAAGAGAGCCGGCCCAGAACCTGGCCATGCAGGCACCCTGAGCTCAGACTCCAACCTCCAGAATGTAAGAAACCCAATTCCTGTTGTTTCAGCTGCCCACTGTATGGTACTTTGTTACGGCAGCCCAGGAAGATGAATACATCTGTCAGTTGGGATTTTTCTGATTTTTTTTTCTCATACTACATTCATGTTTTGGGTTTGGGGGAACCAGACCACAGAAGTAAAATGCCATTTTCACAACACCCTATCAAGAATGCATCCTATCACTCTGACATCACTGGTTGTGCTGACTGTGACCGCCTGGATGGGGCAGTATTTGTCAGGTAGATTCTCCACACTAACATCATCGTTTTCTAGATGACCAGTGCAAGTTTGATGCATGAAGAAGGGCACCCAAAGCCCTGGGAAACCCAAAGAGATAGGGTGGGGAGGGAGACAGGAGGGGAGCTCAGGATGGCAGAAAACATGTATACCCATAGCTGATTCATGCTGATGTATGGCAAAAACCATCATAATATTTTAAAGTAATTATCTTCCAATTAAAATAAAATTTTTTTAAGTTATCATTTTCTCCCTTTCCATCCTGTAGTTTTGAGGAGGAAGTTACTAAGCATAGCCTAGATTTAAGGCCAGAGGAGTCAGATCCTTCTTCTTGGAAGATAAAGTAGCTACAGTAATTATTTGGAATTCTTGTGCAAGACAGATGTGTCTCTTTTTCCCCATTAACATATTTATTCAAATATTTCTTTATATCAACATAAGGACGGGAGAAAGGAAAGCTGTAAAGGCTAGAACAGGAGAAATGCCCTTCATCGAGGTGGGATGGGGCTCCAGTAAATCTTTTCCTTATTATAAAGTGTATGTGTTTTTATATACAATAATAAATAATAACTAGATAGTAATTAATGCACAATACTTTTAGGGCTTTCTTATATTCTGAAAACTTGCTAAATTCATTTGTAACTTCTAATAGTGTCAGTTATTTCCATAATTTTTTGACTTTTGTAATTTATTACTTTCATTTAAAAAAAATCAGTCCTAAAATATTTTTGTCTTTATTTATATGTCTGACTTCATTTTCATCGCAAAGAGCTAATACCAGCATTTCAAGTGTTATGCTAAATAGCACTCTATCCTCATCCTATTCCAGGTTCAAGTTTTAGAATTCCATAAGTGAATCGAATACATAGTCATTCTAAATGTATAGTATTAAAAACCATTTTAACAACTTTAAATAAATTTTAAATAAATAAAAAATTTTAACAGTTTAGTTATGTGATTGAATCAAGAAAAGATGGCACATTTCACTGAATAACTTGTTGGAATCAATTTAGCTTACATTGAGGGCTTTTGTTTTCTTTCCTGTTAACCTGATAAGCACTATCTTTGTGACACAGAGTCATCACTTTGTTGCAGTAACCCTTTTTGACTGGAGCATATTATTCATCTGCTGTATGACTATATTTTGCTTGTTAATTTTCCTATAGTTTATCTTTAATATTTGCCTATGTTTACTGTTTTCTTTGACAGTTTATAGTATTCTTACATTTAAATTCAAAACTATATTTGCCCTATTAAATAAATTAGGCAACATATTTTAGAAAAATGCATCTTCTAAGGAATCTATTTTTGGAAATTTGGAATTTCATAGTCTCATAGCATTTGGGAATACCAATTTTAAATCACATAGTAACATTTTTCTGTTTCTTCCTCAGTTTATGTTCCTTATTTCTAGTGCTTATTTAAGTTACATTATTTTTATAATTAATCACTTGATCATCAAATATATTAGTATAAACTAGAAATAATAAAACAGAAATTATTTAAAACAGGTTCTCAATGATCTTTTGCATTCTGATTTTAACTAAATTTACTCCTTTCTTATCAAGTTAAACAAATTTTTTAAATAAATCATGTCAGTAGTTTACTATTTATTCATTATTTTGAAGAAATAACTTTGATTTTAAATGCTGATTTTTATTTTTATAATTAATCACTTGATCATCAAATATATTAGTATAAACTAGAAATAATAAAACAGAAATTATTTAAAACAGGTTCTCAATGATCTTTTGCATTCTGATTTTAACTAAATTTACTCCTTTCTTATCAAGTTAAACAAATTTTTTAAATAAATCATGTCAGTAGTTTACTAATTTATTCATTATTTTGAAGAAATAACTTTGATTTTAAATGCTGATTTTTTTTTAATGGGAATGTCATTTTTTGCTTTTCATCTTTTGTCTGTGCCACACACATGCAGGGCTTCCCTGATAGCTCAGTTGGTAAAGAATCTGCCTGCAATGCAGGAGACTCTGGTTTGATTCCTGGGTCAGGAAAATCCGCTGGAGATGGGATAGGTTACCCACTCCAGTATTCTTGGACTTCCTTGTAACGCAGCTGGTAAAGAATCCACCCGCAATGCGGGAGACCTGGGTTCGATCCCCAGGTTGGGAAGATCCCATGGGGAAGGGAAAGGGTACCCACTCCAGTATTCTGGCCTAGAGAATTCCAGGGACTGTATAGTCCATGGGGTCACAAAGAGTCAGACATGACTGCATGACTTTCACTTTCACACACACGCAGGATCTTAGTTCCACAACCAGGGATCAAACTGGAGACCTCTGCAGTTGAAGGTGAAACCTTAAGCACTGGACAACCAGGGAAGTCCCTTAAATGCTGTTTTATTAATTTTCCATTTTTTCTATTTCAGCTCTTAGTTTTATTTCAGCATCTCCTTTTGCAATTACATGGAATTTTTATAGAGGATCATATTTTAGGGTAGCTTATGCCATTTCTGTAGGAAGAAAGCCAAGTAGCATCTAGCATACTTCATATAGTTTTGTCTTTTTGTTCTGTGAGGGTCAACAAGTTCATCATATTATTTGAAAATGAATTTACCCAGAATGGAGAAAAAAGATATGCACAAATCAATAAACAATGTCAGACTGGATACTGTATCATTGAACTATTTATCATACAAATTCTGAAACAGAAAAAGTTTTCAAATAGACAGGGAAATTCCAAGAGCATATAAGAGGTTTAAAGACATGGTTGCACTGGGTCTTTACCTTTTATATAGTCATGATTTTAAAAGGTTTATAATAAGAACCAATAACTAGATTGACATGTGAGACTGACTCCTATCAGTCTACACAGTACCACCAGGGCAAGAACTTCCCTCAGATCCTTGCTCCCAGGTGTGACTCACTCCACTCAAGCTCAGCCAACCTTTCCTACTTTAAAGAACTACTTTTCCTCAAGGTGCTTTCAAATTCTAATGAGATCTCTAGATGTGTATTGCAAAATACCTGTGGCCCTTTACACACTTTCATCATTGGCTCATAAACAACTCTTCTTTTATCTTCAAACAGCTTCCACGAGTTTCAAGGCTTATGTCTTTAAAAAGTTTTGTTTGACTACAATTCTAGAGGATTTTGTATTTTTTCCTAAAAGTCAATGAGCTTTAGCTTTGAGGAATTTCTTTTTGTAGCTGACAGGTCTCATAAAAAATAACAAGTTGTCAAACTAACTAATCTTTGTCTTTAAGACAGTAGGCTAATCCCAGCACAGTCTGTGAAGCTTCTGGGCTCTAGCACGTGTGGTTAATGACAGGAGGTAGAATAAACAATAAAAAAATAAAAATAAAAAACACACACAATGTAAAATTTTATACATCACAGCATATTGACAGAGTGGCTTCTATTTTCTCATCCATTTTTGCTTTATTGCTCATCAGTTTAGTTCAGTTGCTCAGTCGTGTCCGACTCTTTGCGACCCCATGAGTCACAGCACGCCAGGCCTCCCTGTCCATCACCATCTCCTGCAGTTCACTGAAACTCACATCCATCAAGTCGGTGATGCCATCCAGCCATCTCATCCTCTGTCGTCCCCTTCTCCTCCTGCCCCCAATCCCTCCCAGCATCAGAGTCTTTTCCAGTGAGTCAACTCTTCGCATGAGGTGGCCACAGTACTGGAGTTTCAGCTTTAGCATCAGTCCTTCCAAAGAAATCCCAGGGCTGATCTCCTTCAGAATGGACTGGCTGGATCTCCTTGCAGTGCAAGGGACTCTCAAGAGTCTTCTCCAACACCACAGTTCAAAAGCATCAATTCTTTGGTGCTCAGCCTTCTTCACAGTCCAACTCTCACAGCCATCCATGACCACTGGACCTTTGTTGGCAAAGTAATGTCTCTGCTTTTGAATATCTATCTATCTAGGTTGGCCATAACTTTCCTTCCAAAGAATAAGCTCTTAGGTCGGGTAAATTTTACATTGCTGTTTTTTGTTTTTAAGTAAAACCAAGGACTGCACTGTAGTACAACAATGGAAGAAAGCAACGGGGAGGAATGCTTTAAAATAAATGTTAGGACTGCAAAACATACACCTTCAGACTATCCCAGAAGTGTCCTAAGGCCAGGGGCCATGCCTTGTGCACCTTTGCGAAACCTCTCCTTTAGGGCTGTTCTGGATGCAGCTCTCCATCCCTACCAAGGACTGGCTTCCATTGGTCCACACAAGACATCCACAAAGTTTTTTTTTTTTTAATCTCTTCCTCAGAAAGAAGAGATGTGAAAGTCGTAAAGGTAGTATAGTGTTTATTGGGCTTCCCTGGTGACTCAAAAGGTAAAGAATCTGCCTGCAATGCAGGAAACCCAGGTTTGATCCCTGGTTGGGAACATCCCCTCAAGAAGGGAATGGCTACTCACTCCAGTATTCTTGCTTAGAGAATTCCATGGACAAAGGAGCCTTGTGGGCTACAGTCCATGGGGTCTCAAAGGGTTGGACATGACTGAGCAACTAACACTTTCTCTTTTCATAGTGTTCACTTCTGTTATAACAAATGCAATAAGTGTAAAGTCGTTCTTTATCCAACTCACAAGTCAAACTCCTGAACATAAAGTACAAAATTCAAAATTGAAACACAGTAAAAAAAAAAAAAGAATTATAATTAATTCTAATGTAGTAATTTGTCTGAACTAATTACACATCATTCTTCCCTGACAAAGAAACTTGTTATAGCAATTTTGATATTTATTTGTAACTATGTCTCATTCTATAGAGATGGTGGCTGAGCTAGACTACAGTTTTTTGTGATGTTGTAGACTTTAAAGCATGTTTAATAAATTTTTTCAATATGATCATAAATTCTCCACTGGCACTAATACTGACAGAGATAAACATAAACTGGGAGCCAGATATGTACCTGGAACTGTGTGCAGTAAATTAATGTTGCATGATGATATCCCATTAGTAGGTTAGCATGTTCATTACTCAATTTCAATTGAGTTGTAAATTTTTAGGTATTTGTATTAACTCATTTCTACAGATTTCAAAGTAAATACGTCATCTAGAACAGAGTTCTGCTAACAATGGCTCCAGGGCCAAGTCTGTCTGTTTTATACAGTCCATAAGCTAAGAACTGTTTTTGCATTTTTAAATGATAGGAAAGAATGTCAGCAGTACTGCATGACACCTGAAAGTTTCATGAAGTTAGAATATCAGCATCCACCAATAAAATTACTGGAACATAGTCCTGCTCATTTGCTTTGTATTATCCACAGCAAATTTTATGGTTTTCTCAGCAGTCTTATACCCATGTAAGAACTGGACCATAAAGAAGGCTGAGCACCAGAGAACTGACACCTTCGAACTGTGGTGTTGGAGAGTCCCTTAGACTGCAAAGAGATAAGGAAATCAACCTTGAACATTCATTAGAAGGACTGACGATGAAGCTGAAGCTCCAATACTTTGGCCCCCTGATGCTGGGAAAGATTGAAGGCAGGAGGAGAAGGGGACGACAGAGAACAAGATGGTTGGATGGCATCACTAACTCAATGGACGTAAGTTTGAGTAAATTCCAGGAGATGGCAAAAGACAGGGAAACCTGGTATGCTGCAGTCCATGGGCTCACAAGGAGTCAGACACAACTTAGCAACTGAACAACAAATAGCAACTTTTACTCTGCAGCAGTAGAGCTGAGTAAGTGAACACAGACCAAATGGCCCATAAAGTCTAAAATGTTTTTGTCTAACCCTTCTGCAAACCCCTGAGCGAGGATTCGATGATGGCTATGATAAGCAAAGTCTTTTGATACTGAAAACTTTTTAAAATGAGAAGCATAGAACTAGTAGTGATTATGATATCATTACTACAGACTATTATTCTGCATTATTATAATTTACTATATTCATATTGTATGTTATTATTCTTTATTCACCTATACTATCAATATATCTATATGTTTACTTGTGTGTGTGTGCTCAGTTATGTCCAAATCTGTGGACCCTATGGACTACAGCCCACTAGACTCCTCTGAGCATGGGATTTTCCCAGGCAAGAATACTGGAATGGGTTGCCCTTCTCCAGGTGATTTTCCCCACTCAGGGATCAAAGATCCCCACACCACATCGCTTGTATCTCCTACATTGGCAAGCAGGTTCTTTATCACTAGTAGGAAGCACCTGGGAAGCACCATCTATATGGTTAGGTATCTTTAACATCATTGGCCGGAGAAGGCAATGGCACCCCACTCCAGTACTCTTGCCTGGAAAATCCCATGGGCAGAGGAGCCTGGTAGGCTGCAGTCCATGGGGTTGCTAAGAGTCCAACATGACTGAGCGACTTCACTTCCACTTTTCACTTTGATGCACTGGAAAAGGAAATAGCAATCCACTCCAGTGTTCTTGCCTGGAGAATCCCAGGGACGGGGGAGCCTGGTAGGCTGTCATCTGTGGGGTCGCACAGAGTCAGACATGACTGAAGCAACATAGCAGCAGCAGCAGCAGCAACAGCAACATCATTAGCAATTTCTAAAAATGCACAACACACTTAGTCTTTAATGATGTGATGTTATCAATTATCTTCCCAATCACATATTTGACAAAGGTTTTTAAGTTTTTTTAATTTTTAGTAAATGTATTTTAAATACAATTCACTGTTTGACTGAAGTAAAAAACCAGTGGGTTAGTTCTTAAAAGACAGAAAATTTATTGTTGTCAAAAAAAAAAAAAATTTAACTGCACTGCTAACTATCAAGTGTAAAGAATGTACAAATTAGGAGCTAAAGGCTCTTTTGTGTAACCCGTTATGTTTTCTATACATACTTACAGCCTTGGCCCCTCAAATTGTTTTTACATTTATTAAGTGCTTTTTCAAGTGGTTTAGTCCACAAGAAATGTACATAAGTCTTTTCTATTTCATTTACATGGGAAACCTCAACCCAAAAGTTCACATATCAAAATATATGCACTTCTATAATCTACACACCTAATAATAATTTCTCTTTACCTGACCTATATTAGAGATTTTATCTAAATGATTAAATTATGTTTTATATTTGTTTTGATCTGAACTATTCAGTTATAATTTTGGTTTTTTCATTCCATCCCCTAAGAAGTATGTTATGTTGCCAGTGTTTTTATTCTGTGCAAGTGTCTTCCATAATATAAAATTCTGCTATAGTTTCTGCAAAACACAGCAAATTACCATTATCTCACTCATAGAGTTTCTTGAAAAACCTTCTCAATGTTAAAACATACCTTTGCTAAAAAATGAATCATGTATATTAAGAGGCCTCCATAGTACGCCGATACTTTTCTCTTTTTCAAATCATCTCTGGTAGCACTGTTATAAAATTTTTCTATATAAGATTTCCATTTTGGATACTTCCATTACTGTTGACACGCATTTCATTTTTTTTCATACTTTGTAAAAATGTGTAATTAAAGCTGACAGTCACTGAGTACTTTTTCATTCATTAGTGGATCTTTTTCTGTCCCCAAAGTACTCAAAATATAGACCAAAAAATAGAATCCTTTGAGGTAAAACCACCATAATATAATCAGCTTCAACATTTGGGATAATTTGTGAATAATCATATGTGAAATATTCTTGCCTACAGTTTCTTTGGGAATGTTACACTTTCCTACAAAAATTGGATAATTTTCTACAAAAATGGCATGTTTTTTTGTTTCATATTCAAATTAGATGGCCATGAACCTGGATGGCAAATAGAATGTTCAATTTAAAAGATTCTTCAGTGTTTTCTCTACTTCAAGTTGTTCTTCAAATTCTTCTTTTAGAGTTGACATTGAGGTGGAAGGTAAATTAACACACTGCTCCATTAATGACACATCTCTGCTGCATTCTGCTGAGTATTCGATTTCTGAAATTCTTTTTTTTTTTCTGTCATTCCACCTATTTCTCCAGAAAATGTAACCAGCCAAAGTTTCTCTTTACTTTTTTCCTAACAATTTTCCAAAAAAATCTTTTTCAAACCAAAAATTTTAATTTTGTTTTCTATTTCTGAGGTCAAAGAGCACCTATTTCAAAAATTTGTAACATTTGAAAATAATATTTTATGTCTCTAAATCTTAAGTAGTTAAACTTTTTAACAACATTTCCATAGTAACAAGAAAAACACTATATTATACCACAAGGTATAAGGTTACATATTATATATCAGGCTTCCCAGGTGGCTCAGTGGTAAGGAATTCACTTGACAATGCAGGGAAGTCGGGTTTGATCCCTGGTTTGAAAAGATCCCTGGAAGAGGAAATGGGCACCCCACTCCAGTAATCTTGCCTGAGAAGAAATGCCATGGACTGAGGAGCCTGCTGGGCTACAGTCCATGGGGTTGCAAAGAGTCAGACATGACTAAGAAATTGAGCACATATTATACATTACAGTAAAATGTTGTTGCTCATTTGTTTAGTCATACCCAACTATCTGGGACACCCCTCGACTGCAGCACGCTGGGCCTCCCTGTCATTCACTATCTCTTGGAGTTTGTTTAAACTTGCATCTATTGAGTTGGTAATGCCATCCAACCATCTCATCCTCTGTTGCCCTCTTCTCTTCCTGCCCTCAATCTTTCCCAGCATTAGGGCCTTTTCTAATGAGTTGGCTCTTCGCATCAGGTGGCCAAAGTATTGGAACTTCAGCATCAGTCCTTTCAATGAATATTCAGGACTGATTTTCTTTAGGATGACTGGTTTGACTCTCCTCCAAGAAGAGTCTCTAGAGTCTTCTCCAACACCACAGTTCAAAAGCATCAATTCTTTGGTGCTCAGCCTTTTTAATGATCCAACTCTTACATCTATACATGACTACTGGAAAAGCCACAGCTTTGACTATATGGATGTTTAGTTGGCAAAGTGACATTTCATGCTTTTTAATATGCTGTCTAAGTTGGTCATAACTTTTCTTCCAAGGAGCAAGTATCTTTTAGTTTCATGGCTGCAGTCACCATCTCCAGTGATTTTTGGAGTCCAAGAAAATAAAATCTGTCACTGTTTCCATTGTTTCCCCATCTATTTGCAATGAAGTGATGAGACCAGGTGGCATGATCTTAGTTTTTTGAATGCTGACTTTTAAGCCAACTTTTTCACTCTCCTCTTTCACTCTCGTCAAGAGGCTGTTTAGTTCCTCTTTGCTTTGTGCAATTAAAGTGATATCATCTGCATATCTGACGTTATTGATATTTCTCCTAGCAATCTTGATTTCAGCTTGTGATTCATCCAGCTCAGTATTTCGCATGATATAGTCTGCATAGAAGTTAAATAAGCAGAGTGACAATGTACAGCTTTGATGTACTCTTTTCCCAATTTGAAACCAATCCATTGTGCCATGTCCAGTTCTATTATTTTTTGACCTGTGTACAGGTTTTTCAGGAGGCAGGTCAGGTGGTCTGGTATTTCCATCTCTTTAAGAATTTTCCAGTTTGTTGTGATCCACACAAACAGCTTGAATGCAACTACTTGGTGTTTAAGAAATGATTGATTTTGAATGTGAAACAATAATTGCTCAGCAGGAGCAAATAAATGATACTAAAATGTCTCTAAGAGCATAAATACAATTCATTTTTTAAAAAACATATTAAAACTTATGGTTACTGAAGGGAAGGGGGAGAGATAAATTGGGAGACTGGAACTGATAAACACACTACTGTATATAAAACAGAAAACTAATAAGGATCTACTGTACAACAAAGGGAATTCTACTCAATACTCTGTAATGATCTATAAGGGAAAAGAATCTAAAAAAGAGTAGAGGTGTATATATATACATACATACACACACACACATATATATATATGATTCACTTTACTGTTCACCTGAAACTAACACAACATTGTAAATTTACTCCAAAATAATTTTTTTTAATGAAATAAAAAAGGTAAGATGAACCAAGGTAAGATGAACTTTTCCTGTATGAGCAAATGACACCTATCAGGATTCTTTTAGAGTGAAAGTATGGTTCCTGGTGAATGTCATTAGTGGCCTTGGAAGAGGACTGTGGAAAAGTTTTACACTTACATTCCCATTTTGCTTTAACAGAGCATCATAAATTGGAGGGGGTAACATATCGAGCTCATGCAAAATTCAGCACTGGATACCCATTCTAGTGGGAGAGGGAAGCAACATACAGATTAATTCTCTATTGCTAGAATGAAAATGTACTATCAACTAGGTATAGAGAAAGTGCTTTGGGGAAATAAGAGAGGAAGAATTCACTAGGAAGGATGGTGAAATTCTCACTAATCGATTGACCAAATATTGACTGCAGATCTGACAGGCAAGAACTATTCTCAGCACTAATGCAAACAAAATAGCAAAAACACCTTTATGAGCTTCCCTCCATGGAGGGAGGCAGACCATAGATAGATAAAATGTCTCTCAGGACTTCCTTGGTGGTCTGTGGCTAAGATGCCACGCCTCCAGTGTAAGGGGCCCAGGTTTGATTCCTGGTCAGGGAACCGTATCCCACATGCTGTAACTAAGATTCGATGCAACCAAATAAAACATAATAAAAAATTAAAGTTAAAAAAAAAAATCTCTCAAACTTCAAAGTGCTCCAGAAAACAATAATGGCAGAGAACTGGAGCTGTATGGGGAAAGAGCAATTTTAGATAGGGCAGTTGAAAAAAGCCTCCATAGGAAGACTACATTTCAGTGACACCCTGAAGGAGGCCAGGGAGTAAGTCATGTGACACCCGTGAATATCATGTAGGTTGAGCCGACCACCTAGGAGAGAGCAAGAATGGGTGAGATGGAGGGACGACATGTCAGAGCACAGCACGAAGGCCAGTGTGGCTAAAGCAGGGAGGAAGCCAAGTTGTAGGAGACGTGGAGAGAGATCACATGAAGGGCCGGATCATGGAGGACCCTGTAGATCGCTGTGAGGGGGCGATCTCCCAGTGAAAAGGAAGACAGAGACAGCAATGTCAAAACCCTGGACTGGAGACAAGAGTGGCTCAGACCAGCATGGCAGTAGTGGAGATGGTCTGAGGTGCTCATACATGAATCTGTACATCTCTTAACAAACATTTCCTGAGCGCCTCCCATATGCCAAGTATTGTACCCGGCTCCAGAGCCTGGCCTGAATCCCTTGCAGCAAGGCTCTGCACCCCCTTGACCAGTGACTGAAACTACTGAAACTCAGTTTCTATTGAAACTGAGAGCTGCCGCTTCCAAAGTACTCTCATGAATGCTCTCAGGTCAAGCTGACCTCCAGGATCCTGACTATGGCCCACGCCAAGCTGCCCCTTGCTGGATGTGGATGTAGTGACTTGAACTCACTCACCCTCACCA
Organism: Madoqua kirkii; assembly: GCA_006408675.1. Taxonomy (NCBI): domain Eukaryota; kingdom Metazoa; phylum Chordata; class Mammalia; order Artiodactyla; family Bovidae; genus Madoqua; species Madoqua kirkii. The sequence continues at coordinate 21,430 of SJYC01038582.1, forward strand.
GCAGCAACCTGCCTCATAGTCAGGGTTACTGTCCATAAAAGGTAGAGGTGGTAACTTTCACAGCACATACGGAAGCTAGCACCCAACTGGCACAGACAGCCGAGACCACTGTGCGTGAAGGGAAGCACTGAAGACGAAAAGCACGGGAAAGGCAGGCTTCGTCCCAGAAGGCCACCTTGTGACTCTTGGACTTCATCCTCTAGGGCAGGGGTCGCCAGTGCCTGGGTCACGGACAGGTACCAGGCCATGGGTTCTCAGCAATCAGGCTTCACGGCAGGAGGTGAGTGGCAGCAAGCAAATCTTCACCTGTATTTACAGCCGCTCCCTATTGCCTGCAGTTCTGCCTGAGCTCCTCCACCTCGAGTCAGATCACTGGCACCATTACAGTAAGCTGTATCATTATTTCATTATATATCAGAACATAATAATAATAAAACACACAATGACTGTAATGCACTTGAATCATCCTGAAACCATTCCACCACTGGGTCCATAGAAAAGTGTCTTCCACAAAATCAGTCCCTGGTGCCAATAAGGCTGGGGACCACTGCTCTACGGCAAAGCCAGTGGACACATATCTTTTATTGCATGCTTTTCATAAATGCAGTAAACTAGATTATTGTTCAGCAAATGACTACCCTCTCCTCTCCTTCCAGGCAAGAATACATGAGCCTATCCTGGCTAACATGGGGCTTAGGCCTGTGCATTGCTTTTATGAGTCAACAGTGGGCAAAAGAAACAGCACAGGTGAGGACTGAGGGGGCAGGGAGAGATTCTGCCAGGCTGTTTACAGTTATGTGCTTTGCCACAAAAAGAGCTTCCCTGAGTAACTGATAGTCCTAGAATAAGGCGACACATCTAGCAGCCTTCAATCAAATGCAGAAATCCAAATCAGCTTCTCAGACAAGTCACAACCAACCAGAGGGCCCCATACCTAATCCCAGCCAACCTCAGTTCAGTTCAGTTGCTCAGTCGTGTCCAACTCTTTGCAACCCCATGAATTGCAGTATGCCAGCCCTCCCTGTCCATCACCATCTCCTGAAGTTCACTCAGATTCACGTCCATCGAGTCAGTGATGCCATCCAGCCATCTCATCCTTGGTCGTCCCCTTCTCCTCCTGCCCCCAATCCCTCCCAGCATCAGTCTTTTCCAATGAGCCAACTCTTCACATGAGGTGGCTAAAGTACTGGAGTTTCAGCTTTAGCATCAGTCCTTCCAAAGAAATCCCAGGGCTGATCTCCTTCAGAATGGACTGGTTGGATCTCCTTGCAGTCCAAGGGACTTTCAAGAATCTTCTCCAACACTATTGTTCAAACGCATCAATTCTTCCGCGCTCAGCCTTCTTCACAGTCCAACTCTCACTTCCATACATGACCACAGAAAAACCATAGCCTTGACTAGACGGACCTTAGCCAACCTAATAAGTAGTAAATGTTTACTACTGAAAACCACATAGATTGTGGGATCATTTGTACTGCGGCATTATTGCAGCAAAAAACAATTCAGTACCATCAGAAAAACTTTTGAGCATACATTCCCCATACACATAGACTTATTTATTTGGATGTAAATACATGGACCACTACAAAATGTGCATGAAATATAAATTAAAGCTTTGAACAGTATAATCTGAAAACTAATCAAGAATTAAGTCCTAATAGTTTCTATCTCCCAATGGATCATCTTAAGCATTTCCTGGGATGATGAGTCCAAATTTGGAGAACAGACTGTGCTCTGGGCCACCAGATTTTGTTGTTCAAACATACTAAAACCTTGTTTAACACTTCCTTTATTCCAGGGTCTAGAGATTTATACAAAAATAAAAAAAAAGATAAAATCACATCACTGGTGTTGAAGAAGGTTTAAAACAAGAAAAGCATAAAAGATTTCAGAGACATTACTTAGGACATAGAAAGAATATATCAGAGAGAAAAGGACAGAAATTTTAGCGAGTAGAGTTATAAAGTTATGGAAATCAGCGAAGAAGGCAGCATTGAGTGCTGACAAGAATGAAAAAAAGAAAGGAGAGAGAGAAAAGACAAAAATCTGGAAATAGTTTGAAATGATCCTCAACTTTATAATGATTTACCTAACAAACTTTCCACTGTATAGTCATAAGGGATTTGATTTAGGTCATACCCGAATGGTCTAGTGGTTTTCCCCACTTTCTTCAATTTCAGTCTGAATTTGGCAATAAGGAGTTCATGATCTGAGCCACAGTCAGCTTCTGGTCTTATCTTTGTTGACTGTATAGAGCTTCTCCATCTTTGGCTTCAAAGAATATAATCAATCTGATTTCGGTGTCGACCATCTGCTGATGGCCATGTGTAGAGACTTCTCTTGTGTCAGTGGAAGAGGGTGTTTACTATGACCAGTGTGTTCTCTTGGCAGAACTCTATTAGCCTTTTCCCTGCTTCATTCCGTATTACAAGGCCAAATTTGCCTGTTACTCCAGGTGTTTCTTGACTTCCTACTTTTGCATTACAGTCCCCTATAATGAAAAGGACATCTTTTTTGGATGTTAGTTCTAGAAGGTCTTGTAGGTCTTCATAGAACTGTTCAGCTTCTTCAGTGTTACTAGTCAGGGCATAGACTTGGATTACCGTGATACTGAATGGTTTGCCTTGGAAATGAACAGAGATCATTCTGTTGCTTTTGAGATTGCATCCAAGCACTGCATTTTGGACTCTTTTGTTGACCATGATGGCTACTCCATTTCTTCTAAGGGATTCCTGCCCACAGTAGTATATATAATGGTCATCTGAGTTAAATTCACCCATTCCAGTCCATATTGGTTAGCTGATTCCTAGAATGTTGACATTCACTCTTGCCATCTCCTGTTTGACCACTTCCAATCTGCCTTGATTCATGGACCTAACATTCCAGGTTCGTATACAATATTGCTTTTTACAGCATCGGACCCTGCTTCCATCACCAGTCCCATTCACAACTGGGTGTTGTTTTTGCTTTGGCTCCATCCCTTCATTCTTTCTGGAGTTATTTCTCCACTGATCTCCGGTAGCATACTGGGCACCTACCAACCTGGGGAGTTCATCTTTCAGTGTCCTATCTTTTTGCCTTTTCATAGTGTTCATGGGGTTCTAAAGGCAAGAATACTGAAGTGGTTTGCCATTCCTTTCCCCAATGGACCACATTCTGTCAGACCTCTATACAGTCAACAAAAACAAGACTGGGAACTGACTGTGGCTCGGAGCATGAACTCCTTATTGTCAAATTCAGATTGAAATTGAAGGAACTTGAGAAAACCACTAGACCATTCAGTTATGACCTAAATCAAATCCCTTATGACTATACAGTGGAAGTGAGCAATAGATTTAAGGGACTAGATCTGATATAGTGACTGATGAAATATGGATGGAGGTTACCATCCCCAAGAAAAAGAAATAAAAAAAAGCAAAAAGGCTGCCTGAGGAGGCCTTACACATAGCTATAAAAAGAAGGGAAGTGAAAAGCAAAGAAGAAAAGGAAAGATATTTCCATTTAAATGCAGAGTTCCAGAGAACAGCAAGGAGAGATAAGAAAGTCTTCCTCAGCAATCAATGCAAAGAAATAGAGGAAAACAACAAAATGGGAAAAACTAGAGATCTCTTCAAGAAAACTAGAGATACCAAGGGAACATTTCAGGCAAAGATGGGCTCAGTAAAGGACAGGAATGGTATGGACCTAACAGAAGCAGAAGATATTAAGAAGAGGTGACAAGAATACACAGAAGAACTGTACAAAAAAGATCTTCACAACCCAGATAATCATGATGGCGTGATCACTCATCTAGAGCCAGACATCCTGGAATGTAAAGTCCAGAGGGCCTTAGGAAGCATCACTACAAACAAAGCTAGTGGAGGTGATGGAATACCAGCTGAGCTATTTCAAATTCTGAAAGATGATGCTGTGAAAGTGCTGCACTCAATATGCCAACAAATTTGAAAAACTCAGCAGTGGCCACAGAACTGGAAAAGGTCAGTTTTCATTCCAATCCCAAAGAAAGACAATGCCAAAGAATGCTTAAACTACCACACAACTGTGCTCATCTCACATGCTACTAAAGTAATGTTTAAAATTCTCCAAGTTGGGCTTCAGCACTATGTAAACCGTGAACTTCTTGATGTTCAAGCTGGTTTTAGAAAAGGCAGAGGAACCAGAGATCCAACTGCCAACATCTGCTGGATTATTGAAAAAGCAAGAATATTCCAGAAAAATATCTATTTCTGCTTTATTGACCTTGCCAAAGCCTTTGACTGTGTGGATCACAAGAAACTGGGGAAAATGCTGAAAGAGATGGGAATACCAGACCACCTAAGCTGCCTCTTGAGAAACCTATATGCAGGTCAGGAAGCAACAGTTAGAACTGGACATGGAACAACAGATTTGTTCCAAACAGGGAAAGGAGTACGTCAAGGCTGTATATTGTCACCCTGCTTATTTAACTT
>SJYC01038583.1:0-20008 GCA_006408675.1 Madoqua kirkii
CTTATTTAACTTATATGCAGAGTACATCATGAGAAACGCTGGACTGGAAGAAACACAAGCTGGAATCAAGATTGCCAGGAGAAATATCAATAACCTCAGATATGCAGATGACACTACCCTTATGTTAGACAGTGAAGAAGAACTAAAGAGCCTCTTGATGAAAGTGAAAGAGGAGAGTGAAAAAGTTGGCTTAAAGTTCAACATGGCATCCGGTCCCATCACTTCATGGGAAATAGATGGGGAAAGAGTGATTTAATTTTTCTGGGCTCCCAAATCACTGCAGATGGTGACTGCAGCCATAAAATTAAAAGACGCTTACTCCTTGGAAGGAAAGTTATGACCAACCTAGATAGCATATTCAAAAGCAGAGACATTACTTTGCCAGCAAAGGTCCATATAGTCAAAGCTACAGTTTTTCCAGTAGTCATGTATGGATGTGAGAGTTGGACTGTGAAGAAAGCTGAGCACTGAAGAATTGATGCTTTTGAACTGTGGTGTTGGAGAAGACTATTGAGAGTCCCTTGGACTGCAAGGAGATCCAACCAGTCCATCCTAAAGAAGATAAGTCCTGGGTGTTCATTGGTAGGACTGATGTTGAAGCTGAAACTCCAAAACTTTGGCCACCTCATGCGAAAAGTTGACTCATTGGAAAAGACCCTGATGCTGGGAAAGATTGAGGGTAGGAGGAAAAGGGAACAACAGAGGATGAGATGGTTGGATGGCATCACCGACTCAATGGACATGGGTTTGGGTAAACTCCAGGAGTTGATGATGGACAGGGAAGCCTGGCGTGCTGTGGTTCATGGGGTTGCAGAGTCAGACACGACTGAACAACTGAAGTGAACTGAACAAACTGTAGCTAATCTTCATACATATCCATGAAATCATAGTTTATATTTTAAACTCTGATTATTAAAGTCTTCTCACATACTTAATTTTGTTAATTTTAAAACCTCATAGTAACCCTACGAAATGGGTATTAATATCCTCATTTGGTAACTGACGACCTCTAAGTCTCAAATACTTCTTTCCTTACTTCTAAAATGATACAGAAGAATCTGGAAACATTTTTCTCTTTGGGCCTGTAGTTAATTTTTGCAGTCAGATGTGAGAAGATCTTCCTTCACTTTGGAAGATGACAGCAATTCTATATGTTAATTTGTCTAATGAGCAAGTTGCTAAAACTGTGGTCTTAGTGAAAATGAGATGGCCATGTGGTTTGGTGAATTACACAGACAATATTATAGACTTTCTGTCATGTGTGTTACAAAGCTTTCATCAGCTTAAAGAAACATTCTGGTGAGTATATCTAATATGAACAGACTCTTAATAAGAACGAATGATGTAGATCTCTAGTTGCTTTATGAGATGTGGGATCTTTATCTACATTTCACAATGTATATACTCTTATAGACTTTCTGTCATGTGTGTTACAAAGCTTTCATCAGCTTAAAGAAACATTCTGGTGAGTATATCTAATATGAACAGACTCTTAATAAGAACGAATGATGTAGATCTCTAGTTGCTTTATGAGATGTGGGATCTTTATCTACATTTCACAATGTATATACTCATATATAGCCTTATGAAACTCAGGTCTCGCAGAATGAATTGAAAGCTGGGAAACCTTTGATAAGAACAATGTATTTAAAAACAAGTGGATATGTGGAATCTAGAAAGTTGGTATAGATCTTATTCGCAAAGCTGAAATAGAGACACAGACATAGAGATAAAATATATCTTCCCTGGTGATTCAGACAGTAAAGCGTCTGCCTACAATGCCTACCATGTGGGAGACTGGGTTCAATCCCTGGGCTGGGAAGATCTCCTGGAGAAGGAAATGGCAACCCACTCCAGTATTCTTGCCTAGAAAATCCCATGGATGGTGGCACCCGGTAGCCTACAGTCCATGGGGTCGCAGAGTCAGACATGGCTGAGCGACTTCACTTTCAAGAGGGGAAGGAAGGGTGAATTGGGAAACTGGGATTGACACATATACACTATTGATACTATGTATAAAATGGAAAACTAATGAAAACTGACTATAGAGCAAAAAGGATTCTACTCAGTGCTCTGTGGTAACCAAGATGGGAACGAAATCCTACAGAAAGGGCATATATGTGTATGTATGCCTGATTCACTTTGCTGAACAGCAGAAATTAACACAACATTGTAAAGCAACTATCAGTTCAGTTCAGTTCAGTCGCTCAGTCGTGTCTGACTCTTTGCGACCCCATGAATTGCAACACGCCAGGCCTCCCTATCCATCACCAACTCCTGGAGTTCAACCAAACTCACATCCATCAAGTTGGTGATGCCATCCAGCCATCTCATCCTCTGTCGTCCCCTTCTCCACCTGCCCCTAATCCTTCCCAGCATCAAAGTCTTTTCCAATGAGTCAACTCTTTGCATGAGGTGGCCAAAGTTTTGGAGTTTCAGCTTCAGCATCAGTCCTTCCAATGAACACCCAGGACTGATTTCCTTTAGGATGGACTGGTTGGATCTCCTTGCAGTCCAAGGGACTCTCAAGAGTCTTCTCCAACACCACAGTTTAAAAGCATCAATTCTTCAGTGCTCAGCTTTCTTTATACTCCAACTCTCACATCCATCCATGAGCACTGGAAAAACTATAGCCTTGACTAGATGGACCTTTGTTGACAGAGTAATGTCTCTGCTTTTTAATATGTTGTCTAGGTTGATCACAACTTTCCTTCCAAGGAGTAAGCATCTTTTAATTTCATGGCTTCAGTCACCATCCACAGTGATTTTGGAGCCCAGAAAAATAAAGTCAGCCACTGTTTCCACTGTTTCCCCATCTATTTGCCATTATACTCCAATTTAAAAAGTAAGAAATGGGTTTAGAGAAGTATTGCATTCAAGATCAAGTGCCACAAATTATGAGAAGTGCAAACTTGAGTTGTTCACTTACATTTAATTTCAAGGAGGGTGGGAAAGTGCTTTGAAACATATAAAGTCATCCAAGAAACAGTTATTGCATCGGATATACACATGTAAACAATACAAGCATTGTGTCTGCCCTCGTAGAGGTTATAATTTTAAAATAGCTATTTATTGAGTAACTTTCATGTGCCCAGCACTGAGATAGGTGCTATGGATAAATGGTGAGCAAACTCATGCTGTTTAGGTGCTTAGTGTATAGAGGAGAACATAAAATACGCAAGCCATACAGGTATGTGTAAAACTAAAATAGAAAAAAGTGCAAGGAAGGAAAGACGCACGCTCTGCTATTACAGGAATTTCACCTCAATGTAGAGATCACTTAAACTTAATTCTGAACAATGATTACCAAAAAAAAAATTAAGGGTACAGATCAGCTGGTACAATTTCCTGTGGGAAGTTCACATGTAAAGGAAGGGAGCTGGGACTATTTTATGAATGTGAAGAAATTCAATGTGACTGGATTAAAAAATGACAGAGGTCCCAAAGCAAGATAAAGTTAGGAGAGATGTAGCCTCCTTTGCTGTATAGGCTATTTTAGGGAGTTTCTCACTTTATCCAAGGAGCCTAGGAACTCAATCACAGAGCTTTATGTGATAATAAGGTGTGAATAATATGCTCATATTTGCCTTTTGTAAAGATCACAGGACTACAATGTGCATATCTGACTGGAATATTCTGAAGCTAGAGTGACAGAAAAGATAGAAAATCCAGAGGCTGATGAGTGGACTGAATGATATACAATGGAATATTACTCAGCCATAAAAAAAGAATGAAGTAATGCCATTTTCAGCAACATGGATGAACCTAGAGATTATAATATTCAGTGGAGTAGTCAAGTACCATATAAATCCCTTATATGTGGAATCTTAAAAAAATGAAACAAATGAATTCATTTACAAAACAGACTCACAAACATAGAAAACAATTTTATGGTTGCCAAAGGGGGCAACCAAGGTGTGTGTGCTGTGTGCATAGTTGCTCAGTCATGTCCGATTCTTTGCAACCCCATGGACGACGGCCTTCCAGGCTCCTCTGTCCATGGGGATTCTGCAAGAAAGAATACTGGAATGGGCTGCCATGCCCACCTCCAGGGGACTCTCCCCAACCCAGGGACTGAACCCAGGTCTCCCTCATTGCAGGAGGATTCTTTACCATCTGAGCTACCAAGGAAGCCCAAGAATCTTGGAGTGGGCAGCCTATCCCTTCTCCAGGGGATCTTCTCAGCCCAGGAATCAATCTGGGGTCTCCTGCATTGCAGGCAGATTCTTTACCAACTGAGCTACCCGGGGAGCCCCTAGCCAGGGTGGGGGGCAGATAAATTAGGAGTTTGGGATTAACATATACACACTGCTATATATAAAATAGTTAAACAACAGGACCTATTGTATAACACAGGAAACTTTATCGAATATCTTATAATAACCTAGAATGGAAAAGAATCTGCAAATATAACTGATTCACTTTGCTGTATACTTGAAGTTTTTCAGCACAACATTGTAAATCAACTATATCTCAATTTTTAAAAAAAAGAGTAATGGTACTCTGGATTAGTGGTAGTAGTAGAGAAGAAATATTAACATAGAAAAAGGAAACATCAGAGAGAGAAAAGCTATCTTTCCCTTCCAAAAATAAAATAATGGCTGCCTTTTTTCTAGTGGGTTCTATTTACTAGGCACTATACACATGCATAACCTACTTTAAACTCACAAAACCCCTCAGGTTGGTATTATTGCCATTTTACCAATGTCAAAACAGGGGACTTCTCAGGAACTATACTCAGCATTTTGTAATAACCTGTAAGGGAAAGAATATGGGGGTAAAAGGATATTTATGGATGTATAACTGAATTACTTGGTGTATGCCTGAAACAGACAAAACACTGTAAATCAACTATTTGTTGTTGCTCTTTGCACCCCCATGGACTGCAGCACATCAGGCTTCTTTGTCCTTCAACTATACTCCAATTTTTTTAAATGATTAAAAAATTAATTTTAAAAGCAGGAGTGTCTCAGCACGTACAATGAACTTGTCTGAAAACAAGGCCTATGTATTTGCCACCACTCCATGCCATCCTACCATATGGAATCCACCTAAACTTCTCATGGTTGGAACACAGCCATCAATCAATGTGCTGTGTTGGACTGTAATTCTGAGGGCCCTTTGCCCACACAATGTGAAGCAATGCTTCATAAAGGAAGTGATCTTGGAGGTGGATTTTGTCATCAAGTTTGTTACTATAAATAAATATTTGCTGACCAAGCTATTGGAATATGAAATGGAACAAGTAAAAGGGTATTGAGGAAAGAATACTTTGGATTGTTTCAAAGTTGGAAATACATCCTTTTACTAAGCCCCAGACTCCCAGTATTTTTCATGAATAATCAATGAAAAAGAAAAGAGATGAGTGTAGAGCTACTCTGAGGAAAATGATGGTCAAACTTGACATCACACTCACAGGTTGCTCTCCAAGTGCTGTGGTCAAAACAATTCTAGGGACTTCCCAGAGGTTGAGTGGTTAAGACTCCAAGCTTACAGTGCAGAGGACAGGGGTTCAATTCCTGGTGAAGGAACTGAGGTTCCAGAAGGCACATGGTGCAGCAAAAAATTTTTTTTAAAAAGATTCTATATAAAAAGGAGATACTTCCTCTGTCCCCAGGAAATGATCCCTGAGCAGCCTTGAACTTATGCTGTTAACTGAACACCCAGCAGAGGCGACGACCTCAACTCCTCCTCTGAAATCCTCTGTATGTGAGGAGCCAGAACCTGCCTTCATGGGACAAGCTGACACTTGAACTTTCCTGGGCTTTTATCCATGTTTCACCAGCATCAACGTTCAACGGCAATTTCATCAGAAGAACATGAATCACACACACTGGTTATAGATTCTCCAACGTTCTTGAGCAAGATGTGCTAAGCCTTATGTTACAGTTGGCCCATGTGGACTTGGCCAACGGCACACCTCAAGTTCAAGGGAGCTAAAGAAGTACCACCCTGTAGCCTCTGAGTGTCTTCATGGCGATACATGAAGTGTTAAAATACTTGTACTCTTCACTTTTTTCTTATGCTCTTCAGGCTTTGTCGATCTGAAGCATAAATAACTGGGCTCTTTTAAAATCAATTCAGTGTGAGGAAAATAACCTGATTCTTTCTCCTTGAATGAAAGAAATCGCGAAGGGAAGAGATTTTTTCACTCTACAACTGTGTGTGTTGATGCTATATTGGCAAAAACAAAGGGGTGTGGGTGTGTGTCCTACATCAAATAAAACACAACCTGCAAGACACTGTGTGATAAAGTCATGCCACCTTTGGGCTTCCCTCAACACTCTTCTGGGTCTTCTCCATGCACACCAGCCTTCTTTCTGTTCCTCAGATAAACTGGGCGTGTTGCTATTGGGGCCACTGCACTTCGCAGCTACCTCTGCTCAGAACACCCTGTTCCCAGGGTGTTCGATTTGCTTCAACTTGTCATTTATGACTCAACTGATACCTCACCTCCTCAGAGACACTTTCCCAGGTCCTCTCCTAAATGGTACATTCCTTTCCTAACCATCAATCCCTCTCTCTTTGCAGCTGTGTTTTCTTCATGGCACTTTTCCCTATTGGAATATTGTTTGTTTGTTTAGTTGTTTTTGTCTCTGTTTCGTGTGTAATATAGGAACCCCAAGAACACAGACCTTGTTTGTCTTGTCTACCAATATATCTCCAGAGAACTGAATATATACCTACTGCACAGTTCTCAATAAATACTTACTGTTTGAGTGGATCAATGAACAAACAACTATATGAAGGAAGGTAGGAAGGAATGGTTTCTAGGAAAGTTGTAGCAAAGTTCCTGATTGGAAACATATCCGGGACTGATGGTAAACCAGCTGTCCTCTACAGCAGAGGTGAATAACTTGGGAACAGGGTTCTGTCCTTGATGTCCATCCTATGTTTAGCCAAACTCCAACTAATGAAAGAGGGAGAAAATTCTTTATATTGCCACATCTACATTTCCCTCTTTGTGCCAAGAAACAATATTCCTAAACAGCAGCCAACAAATAGAAATACATAATACAGAAACAGCAAACTTTTCTCCCTCCACAATTAAAGAGATTTCTAACAAGCAATTCTGTTTTCTTAATTTAATGTACTCCAGAGACTATTTTTGCAGTTCACTATTTACAAATATTGAATGTATATACTTTATACTCTTTGGTTCTTCTTAATCTTGATTAATTTCTGAAGATATCCATTGTATTTTCTCTCTCTCCTCTCTCTCTCTCTCTCACACACAATATATGCCTAACTTTAAAATACAGATAAGAACTTGTGGGCCACAAAATGGGTATATCATGAATCATGACCCCAACCAGAAAAACAAAGAAAACAAGCATGTTATATAACAAAATGTTTGAACTAGAAATATATCTCTTTGTTTCAAAGAAAAGACACTCATAATGACTGCCTAACTTTTTAATTTATGGAGGCAAAAGTATTTTTATTCTATTGAATACCACATATAAAATGCAATAATCCAAAACATATTCTGTCCTACTTAAAGCTAAGTGTTATTCTTGCTGAAAATCAGTACCATTCAAAATGTTGTGTTCATGTATGTAATACATGTTACTAATTTATGAAGATGGAAATTTAAATATTTGCTATTTATCTAAAATGCCTGGGCTTCCCTGGTGGCTCAGTGGTAAAGAATGTGCCTGTCAATGCAGGAGACACAGGTTTGATCCCTGACACAGGAGTACCCCAAATGCCATGGAAAAACCAAGCCCATGTGCTACAACTATTGAGCCTGTGCTCTGCAGCCCAGGAGCAGCAACTCCTGAAGCCTGCGCTCCCTAGAGCCCGTGCACCACCACAAGAGAAGCCGCTGCAATCAGAGAGCAGCCCTCACTTGCCACAACTAGAGCAAAGCTTGCATAGCAATGAAGACCCAGAACTGACAAAAACAGTCAATACATTACAATAAAATAAAGTGCTTATTCACATACAATAAAAGTAATCATCTAAAATTTTAAATTTCCCTTTATTTAGAATTTAAAACATTCAGAACTTAATGACTAGTATTTAACAAACAGTAATAACAGTGATAAACTAAAGAGAAGTAGTTTCTACTGATGTAAATGTCTTCACGTTGGAAATTTGACAAATTGCTTCATGGAAAAAAATTAGTCAGGAAACAGTTTTAAAAAAATTATACTATGGGTAAGGGGTCAATATTTTCATTAATTAGCATTTTCCTCTATGGAATGGATTTCTCCATTCTCCATGGATTTCTCCTTGCCTTCCCATCTATAGGCTAAATCCTTAACCTACCTCTGAGTTTATATTCAGATAAATGTATGAGGTAATTTGTTGACTTAAATTGATCTTCCAATACCCTTAATCGTTGGAAGGCAAAATGACACTCTCAACCTAATCTCAAAAGTACATGGATAGTTTCTATTGCTTGAAAAATTGTACATGGGTAGAAAACCTAAACAGGCATTTCTCCAAAGAAGAAATACAGATGGTCAAAGGCACATGAAAAGATGCTCAACGTCACTAATGATTAAAGAATGCAAATCAAAAATCAAAACTCTAATGAGGTATCACCTCACATCAGTCAGAGTTCAGTTCAGTTCACTCAGTCGTGTCCGACTCTTTGCAACCCCTTGAATTGCAGCACACCAGGCCTCCCTGTCAATCACCAACTCCCGGAGTTCACTCAAACACATCCATCAAGTCAGTGATGCCATCCAGCCATCTCATCCTCTGTTATCCCCTTCTCCTTCTGCCCCCAATCCCTCCCAGCATCAGAGTCTTTTCCAATGAGTCAACTCTTCGCATGAAGTGGCCAAAGTACTGGAGTTTCAGCTTTAGTATCATTCCTTCCAAAGAACACCCAGGACTGATGTCCTTTAGAATGGACTGGTTGGATCTCCTTGCAGTCCAAGGGACTCTCAGAGTAGCTATCATCAAAGAATCTACAGAAAATAAACACTGGAGAGGGCCTGGAGAAAAGAGAATGCTCCTACCCTGTTCATGGGAATGTAAATGGTGCAGCCACTATGGAAAGTGGAGGTCCCTTAAAAAACTAAAAATAGGGCTACCGTATGATCCAGCAACTCTACTCCTGGGAATATATCTGGAAAAAATGAAAACTCCAATTCAAAAAGATTCACACACCCCAGTATTCATAGCAGCAGTATTTACAGGAGTCAAGAAGTGGAAGCAACCTGAGAGTCCATTCCATCAGCAAATGGATAAAGGAGGTGTGGATAACTGTATGCATTTCATTACATATGTACTCATATACAATAAAATATGTATATTTACTCAGTCATAAAAGATGAAATAATGTCATTTGCAACAATAGGAATGGACCCAGAGATTATCATACTAAGTGAAGTAAGTCAGACAGACAAACACTGTATGATATTACTTACATATGAAATCTAAAAATAATAATACAAATAAACTTTTTACAAAACAGAAACAGACCTACAGACATGGAAAATAAGCTTAAGTTTACTGAAGGGAAAAGGTGAGGGAGTGATAAATTAGGAGTATGAGATTGATAGATATACACTACTCTATATAAAATAAACAAGGATTTACTGCACAGCACCAGACCACCTGACCTGCCTCTTGAGAAACATGTATGCAGGTCAGGAAGCAACAGTTAGAACTGGACATGGAACAACAGACTGGTTCCAAATAGGAAAAGGAGTACATCAAGGCTGTATATTGTCACCTTGCTTATTTAACTTATATGTAGAGTACATCATGAGAAACACTGGGCTGGAGGAAGCACAAGCTGGAATCAAGATTGCCGGGAGAAGGATCAATGACCTCAGATATGCAGATGACACCACCCTTATGGCAGAAAGTGAAGAAGAACTAAAGAGTCTCTTGATGAAGGTGAAAGAGGAGAGTGAAAAAGTTGGCTTAAAGCTCAACATTCAGAAAACTAAGATTATGGTATCCAGTCCTATCACTTCATGGTAAATAGATGGGGAAACAGTGGAAACAGTGGCTGACTTTATTTTGAGGGGCTCCAAAATCACTGCAGATGGTGACTGCAGCCATGAAATTAAACAATGCTTACTCCTTGGAAAGAAAGTTATGACCAACCTAGACAGCATATTGAAAAGGAGAGACATTATTGTGTCAACAAAAGTCCATCTAGTCAAGGCTATGGTTTTTCCAGTGGTCATGGATGGATGTGAGAGTTGAAGTATAAAGAAAGCTGAATTCCAAAGAGTTGATGCTTTTGAACTGTGGTGTTGGAGAAGACTCTTGAGAGTCCCTTGGACTGCAAGGAGATCCAACCAGTCCATCCTAAAGGAAATCAGTCCTGGGTGTTCATTGGAAGGACTGATGTTGAAGCTGAAACTCCAATACTTTGGCTACCTGATGCAAAGAGCTGATTCATTTGAAAAGACCCTGATGCTGGGAAAGACTGAGGGCAGGAGAAGAAGGGGACGACAGAGGATGAGATGGTTGTATGGCATTCTGACTCAATGGACATGGGTTTGGGTGGACTCTGGGAGTTGGTGATGGACAGGAAGGCCTGGCATGCTGTGGTTCATGGGGTCGCAAAGAGTAGGACACAACTGAGCAACTGAACTGAATTGAACTGAACAAGGAAACATATTTAGCATCTTGTAATAACCTATAAGGGAAAAGAATCCGACAAAGACTATATATTTAGGTATATATACCTACACATACCTAAATATATAGTATGAATATATGTGTGTATATATTATGCATATATATGTTTACACACATATACATATATATACATATATACACACACATATATATTTACATATCTCTCTCTCTCTCTCTCTCTCCCCCAGGTGTATAGATATATATATATATATATATATATATATATATATTCTCACAGGTGACTCAGTGGTAAAAATCTGCCTGCCAATGCAGGAGACACAGGAAATGAGTGTTTGATCCTTAGATTGGGAAGATTCCCTGGAGGAAGAAAAGGCAACCCACTCCAGTACTCATGCCTGAAAAATGCCATGGACAGAGGAGCCTGGCAGGCTACAGTCCATGGGGTCACAAAGAGTCAGGCACAATCAAATAACTGAGAAGTATATGTATGTTGTTTATTCATTAAGTCATGTCCAACTCTTATGACCCATCAGGCTCCTCTCTCCAAGGGATTTCCCAGGCAAAAATACTGGAGTGGGTTGCCATTTCCTTCTCCAGAGTTTCTTACCAACCAAGGAATCAAAACTATGTCTCCTACACTAGCAGGCAGATTCTTTACCACTGAGCCACGAGGGAAGACAACATGTGTATATATGTGTGTATATATACACATATACATATATATATATACACACACACATACATATACACACATATACATATATATGTGTGTATACATATATATACACACACACCAATCATTTTGCTGTACAGCTGAAACTAACACAATATTGTAAATCAAGTATACTTCATTTTTTTAGTTGTATTATAAAAATGACAGGATGACCATTATTCTTCAAAGTTGCAACCAACATCCATACATCTAAGATTGAGTAGATCATTATCATATTAGTCTAACACCATGGCAAATGGAGATTACTTTGGCAATAACGAAATTCCCACCACCATGTAAGTCTATAATGCCTTCTCTTTCACATAGAATAGAAAAGAATTAATTTGATAAATGCTTGTCTAAGATATTAAATGGAGTTAGACACTATACAGGAATACCATAGAATCAAAAACCTTGGAACTGCTTTTGACTCTAGTCTAGGGAGACTTTCTAAGATACTAACTTCTATGGTTGCTTAGCCTCTAAAGAGAGCAAACAAAGAATTCCTCCCAAATAGAATCAACTTTCTTGGACAATTTCAAGTTCATTGAGGTTGATATTAATCTGGAAATTCTTGGCTATCACTTTAGTTAACATTAAAGTGCTAATTAAAATACATTATATTTCAAGTGACTGATTTTTTTTCTTTTTTTTTGCCAATAAAACTTTGTTAGCTCTTTGTTAACATCATGACTCAGCATTTACTACAGGTTTTTACCTGGAAGAAGAGAACATGTTTAAAAATATAGAATTAAAACACAATAAATAAATGTCCAAGTGAAAAGGCTTGGTTTGGTTTGGCCACACATCACACAGCATGAGGGATCTTAGCTCCCTGACCAGGGATCGAACTTCGGGTCCCCCAGTTTTATATCATATATATTTTAAAATTCTTTTTAAAGGGAGAGCACAGGTCTAAAGTTAAAATGCATACAGCTTATGGGGTTCACATCCAAAATCTTTTCCATACATTATGAAAGTGTATTCTCTGGAATTTAATCCAAGTTCACTTAATTTAGTGTTCAAAAAAGAAGAGAGTAACTGACAGCTGCTTTTCCTCACCAACAAGTCAACTTTATGATCATTCATCACAAAAATGCCATTATTTAGAACACCACTTTTGTTACGGTTTTACACGACACACTGGTTTAGAAGGGGTGGATGTTTGATGAATATTTGGTTTCATCTCTGGACTACTGTGAATAATGCTTCTGTAAATGTTAACATACAAATATTTAACTGTTTTTACTTCTTTTGGATACATAACTAGTAGCAGAGTTGTTGGGTCATAGTTATTTTCTGTTGAATCTTTTTAAAAAATGGTCAAACTATTTCCCATGGCAGTGGAACCACTTTGCATTCTCACCAACAAACATTAAGAGGGTTTCAACTTTCCCACATCCTCGCCAGCACTTGTTATTTTTCATCTTGCTTTTGGTTTCCGCTTTTAATTATAGCTATACAAGGAGATGCGAAGCAATATCTCATTGTGGACTTTCCATTGTTTTGGTATAAAGCTTGTGTGTGTGTGTGTGTGTGTGTGTGTGTTTTATTCACTCAGTCATGTCCAACTCTGCAACCCTGTGGAATGTAGCCCGCCAGGCTCCTATGTCCATGGGACCTCCTGGGCAAGAATACTGGAGTGGGTCGTCATCTTCTTTTCCAGGGAATCTTCCCAACCCAGGGATCAAAACTGCATCTGCTGTGTCTCCTCCATTGTAGCAGATTCCTTACCACTGAGTCACCCAGAAAGTCATATTGTCTGAAATATTAAGACTGAATGATACTTTATTCTATGTATACATGATATTTTAACATTTCTTTCTTTCTTTCTTTGGCTGTGCTGGGTCTTTGCTGCTGTGCAGGCTTTTCTCTAGTCGCAGCAAGCGGGGATACTCTCAAGTTGCAGTGTGCAGGCTTCCACTGCAGTGGCTTTTCTTGCTGTGGGGCACAACTCCATGAGGTAGGTACTACTATTTGCTCCAGTTTACAGATGAGGCAACTAGGGCACTAAGATCTCAAGTGACTTTCCAAGCTCTATAACCAGTAAATCCCGAAGCTGTGACTCAAACCCACCCGGTCTGACAGTAGAGTTTATTTTATTCTTATGTTGCCAGCTGTGCCCCAAAGTAGTTGAAGCCCCGAGGCCTTATAGAGCGATATAAAGCTGGTGAAGATAACTTAATTACAATATAGAATTCAAATTCAGGCACTCATGCTGTGTTTAAAATATGAATGTGTGATTAGGTTTTTAGGTCTTTGTTTTTAAAGGACTGTTGTTAAGTGAATTTATTTACAAAACAGAAACAGACTCACAGACTTAGAAATAACTTATGGCTATTGGGGGTGGGGGGGAAGATTGAGGGAAGGGATACTTCGGAAGTTTGGGATCAACATGTGTACACTGCTATATTTAAAATAGATTAACAACAAGGACCTACTGTATAGCACAAGGAACTCTGCTCAGTGCTACATGGCAGCCTGGATGAGAGGGGAGTTTGGGGGAGAGTGGATACATGTATATGCATGGCTGAGTCCCTTTGCTGTCCACTTGAAACTATCACAACACTGTTCATTGGCTCTACGCCAATATAAAATTAAAAGTTTTGTGTGTGTGTGTTTTTTAATGACTGTCATTATATGTGACCCTGAATGCACTTCCACGTTTAGTAAGGGTCCAACACCCTTTTGAACTGTGATGTTGGAGAAGACTCTTTAGAGTCCCTTGGACTGCAAGGAGATCCAACCAGTCCATTCTAAAGGAGATCAGTCCTGGGTGTGCATTGGAAGGACTGATGCTAAAGCTGAAACTCCAGTACTTTGGCCATTTCACACGAAGAGTTGACTCACTGGAAAAGATTCTGATGCTGGGAGAGACTGAGGGCAGAAGGGGACAACAGAGGATGAGATGGCTGGATGGCATCACTGACTCAATGGACGTGAGTTTGAGTGAACTCTGGGAGTTGGTGATGGGCAGGGAGGCCTGGTGTGCTGCAATTCGTGGGGTTGCAAAGAGTCAGACACAACTAAATGACTGAACTAACTAACTAAACACCCTTCATCCCTGCCGGGTGGGTAATGCATGCCCAGTCATATCTAGTTCTTTGTGAAGCCATGGACTATAGCCCACCAAATTCCTCTGTCCACAGGATTTCCCAGGCAAAGAATACTGGAGTGGGTTGCCATCTCCTCCAGGAGATCTTGACCCAGGAATCAAACCTGTGTCTCCTGCACTGGCAGGCAGACTCTTTACTGCTGAGCCACCTGGGCAGCCCCAGATGGGTCATGAGAGAGCCTGATGGTCAGGCCCTAGGTAGCCCAAGTGGCTTTCTGCTATCATAATGCTGCTACCTCCTACCTGTAGGAGGCGCCATTCCACTCCACCACCCAGTAAGGACAGCTCTGACACTCTGTCTCCACCAACCTCTCCTCCCCTGGCCCCATGAACAGAGGCAAAATCTGAGCAGGCCAGTAAGAAACTATAACCTTTAGCTTTCCTAGTTAGACTTGCTCCATCTTCCCCCAGGCCTCTGAACACTGGAAGCAACTTCCATGTCTCTGTGCAGAGGGGAAAAGAGTCCATTTCTCCTCTGCCTTTGGAACTTGACACTCAGTTCCTCATCGGCAGTTCCCAACTTAACTCTAAACTGAGAGAAAGAAATTCCTCTCCTTGACCTCATAGCACATGCAGAATTTCCAGTAAAAAGAATATTCTTTGCAAACACCTCCTCATTCTACCCAAACCACAGCAATCAGTCTACAATTGGTTAAGAAAAACTAGTTTTTTGTTTTGTTTTGTTTTTTAATGTAAAAGTTAGTAACAAAAATCATGAACTGCTGCTAAGGATGTGATCAAGAATTGCCACAATATGACAGAGTGACTCAGAAGGTTATATAATGTTCTAGAATCCCCCAGAGGGTTCAGAGAGCTCTGCAACATTTGCCCTCCTCATGCTTATCATTCAGTCCAAATGACCAGTGTCCAGGCAGTGTTTGTGGTGTGCGGCCATCCCACCAGACAAGAGACAGCAGGCTTTGAAAGTACCATTGACATGTATACACACTGCCATGTGTAAACTAGAGGGCAGTGGGAAGCTGCTGTACAGCACAGGGAGCTCGGCTAGGTGCTTTGTGATGACCTAGACGGGGGATATGGGAAGTGGGAGGGAGGCTCACAAGGGAGAGGATATATGTATGTATATAGCCGACTCACTGTATTGTACAGCAGAAACTAATACCACATTGTAAAGCAATCATATTCCAATAAAATTAAAAAAAAAAAAAGACCAGTCTTGCCCTTCCAGCCCATCACCACTCAGAAACGAAGGACCATCCAGTGAGCATCTATGTGCCAGGAACTTTATCAGGCAGTTTACAGATGTAGCAGTAGCAACTGGATTTGAGGAGGGTAAGGGAGTCAGACCAAGGTGTGACACTCAAGGTCAACTCTCATCACCTGACCAACTCCAGGCAAGGTACCTAACCACACTGCATCTCATTTTGTATGCTAGTCACAGTCGTGTCCAGTTCTTTGTGACCCCATGGACTGTAGCCCACCAGGCTCCTCTGTCCCTGGGATTTTCCAGGCAAGAATATTGGAGTGGGTTGGGGCTCTTCCTGACCCAGGAGTCAAACCCAGGTCTCCCATCTTGCAAGCAGATTATTTACCACCTGAGCCACCAGGAAAGCTACATCTCATTTGCATATCTATAAAATGTAATGGCTCAAGTCTCCTAAAGACCATGATGAGGACTGCATTGCATATCATTTTCCAGGGCTCTGCACATAGCCTGGAACAGTGGGATGGCTCAGTGAGCATTTGCTATGAACAGCAGCACTGTCATTATTATTGTTCCATTAGTTCACATTCTCTTCCTAAGCAAATTCAGAGAAAGCTCAGAATGGGAAGAACTCTAAGATCTAAGTTAGCTCTTCCCAGTTAGTCCCAAGAGACACTCTGGAATGTGAAGTGTTCCTTTCTCTTGGATGTCCCTGCCGTTAGGAAGCATCAAAGCAGGCGCTAGGATTCAGTGCATTGCTCTCAACCTTAATAAAGTCTG
This sequence comes from Madoqua kirkii, assembly GCA_006408675.1. NCBI lineage: Eukaryota > Metazoa > Chordata > Mammalia > Artiodactyla > Bovidae > Madoqua > Madoqua kirkii. The sequence continues at coordinate 16,351 of SJYC01038583.1, forward strand.
TTCCATCGCTGCCAACAGCATGAGTCCTTACAGTTTTTTCTAAAAGGACTTATGAAGACAGGGCTCTACCCCAAATGTGGATTTATGCCCCTCACAGCAACAAAACATGCCATTTCAATTGCTGTCACAGGTCAGGGGTGGGACAAAAATGAAAGACCAACACCTCACTGCAAGGAAAACTGACTCCTTCCTGTTAAGGGTTTCCATCGCTAGTGAACGGATGAAAAGTCTTCTTTAAAATACCTCATGCAAGATGGGTCTGTTGAAAACGTTTGCCCATTTTTAGAACAAAATTGGAATTGGCCTTTTATGGTGATTCAAAAGCAGGCTGATAGTATCTGCAATTATTTGCTTCTTTGCATTTATGGAATTGCTCTTCCCCCCAAAGCAGGTGGCCTGAAACAAACCGTGCCAGCTGTTTCCAGAATAATCCATGTTTGTACATTCACTCCCCACACACACACTCGAAAAATATCAGACAGGAACTAAAGAGAAACAGGCCCATGGGAAAACAGGTCGCTGACGCATGCACCTCCTCAGCCCACGGTCGGCCAGACTTCTTGACCTCCCTTTTCACTCTTGGACACTTTTTTAGCTCTAGTCCTATTGACTCTCTGAATACTTTTTGAAGCACTTACACTGTTATGTAATGGAAACTTTACTGGCAAGTGCCTCATCCCAGTCCTGGTGACTTCCTGCTCCCCAGGCTCTCCTAACATCTTTCTGCTCCTCTGTCTCCTCCTCTCTGGGTGCATCTTCCTGGCTTCCCTACTCATATTGTCGTGTCTCCCAAGATGTTCACCTCTGTGGCCCCCTCTTCTCAGTGTGTATGAGTTGCGTCATGTGTATACATGCACACACACTCAGTCATGTCCAGCTCTTTGCGATCCCATGGATGTAGTCCACCAGAGTCCACCAGTCTCCTCTGTCCATGAGATTCTCCACACAAGAATACTGGAGTGGGTTGCCATTTCCTGCGCCAGGGGACCTTCCAGAACCTGGGATCAAACTTGTGTCTCCTAAATCTTCTGCCACATGGATTCTTTACCACTGCGCCACCTGGGAAGCCTTGTGGTACATATAATCTACTACTGGGAGGAATGGCATCTGAATAACACATTTTATAGAGAGAGAACTCTAAAATTACAATCTTCCTTTGTTAAAATAAAGTCAGAGCTCATGCATTTTTCAAAGGTACTTGTATGCCTCCAATAAAGCAGCTTAACGTAAAGCTCTAGATCATGTGTCATTTACAAGAAGGCTAGGACACAGGCCTGCTAGACATAGCTAGCAGGAAAAGTAAACTGCTATAACCAACTTGAAAGCAATTTAGCAATAGTTATCAAAAAGCCATTACAGGGACTTCCCTGGGGGTCGAGTGGTTGGCACTTCATCTTCCAATGTGGGGAATGCGGGCTGGATCCCTGGTCTAGGACTGGGATCCCTACATGGCTTGGGGCCAAAAGACTGAAGCATAAAACAGAGGCAGTGTTGTAACAGGTTCAATAAAGGCTTTTAAAAAATGGTCCACATAAAAATAAATCTTAAAAAGAAATGCTGTTACAATGTCTGTACACTTTGATGCAACAATTCTATTTCCACATAATAATTAGGAATATATTCTAATATTCATCTTAAAGCTTGATTTGAAATAGCTTGAAATGTGAAAGTAATCTAAATAGTTCGATAAACTATGGAATATCCATATAATGACACTATAAAGTCTCCCAAATATCGAGAATTCCCTGGCAGTCTAGTCATTAGAATTCTGTGCTTCCATTGCAGGGGTCCCAGGTTTAATCCTCGATGGAGGAATTAAGATCCCAACAATGGTAGAGAGCCAAAAAACAAATAAATAAATAAAATTTCCGAAATACATTCTTACACAAAAAAGTTAAAAATAACAAGTAAGACCCCAATTCTTAATATATGTATATATATATTTGAACAGACATATAGAAAACAAGAGAGGGAATATGGAAAGAGGTCACACCCAATACTGATAAAGAGTCTTTCTTGGTATAAGAAAAATGGATGACTTGTATTTTACTCTTAGGGCTTTTCTATGTTTTTGAAATACAGTGAAACATCATGGATTACTATTATAATACGAGGAAATAAACTTTTTAGGAAACAGTTTTAAAACTTTCAAGAGAGGTCATATAAACATAATAAGAGGAAATAAACTTTTTAGGAAAAAGTTTCAAAAACTTCTGAGAAAAGAAGGAGGTCATATAAATAAAGATATAGAAACTATTCTCCTAGAACTTGTAACTCCAGTAAGTTATATGTTACATGTAAGAAAATTATAAAGGAACTTCCCAAGTGGCTCAGTAGTAAAGAATCCACCTGCCAGTACAAGAGACACAGGTTCAATCTCTGAGTCAGGAAGATCCCCTGGAGAAGAAAAGGGCAACCCACTCCAGTATTCCTGCCTGGAGAATTCCACAGACAGAGAAGTCTGGTGGGCTACAGCCCACGGGGTCATAAAAGTGTCAGACATGACTCAGCAACTAAAACAACAAAGAACATTATAAGAAGTTACAGATAAGAAAGTTGATGCACTGAGACTATTTGAAATATTATATTTCAGAAGAGATGTATTTGATTCAACACTTTCAATCCCGCTTGAGGTTGGTCTAGGGATAAACATCTAAGGGGAGATGTCTCACCACAACTCTAAGCAGGGAAGAGAATAGCACCTGGCTGACTTCAGAATTTGTCTAGAATTAGCTCAACTTTCTCCAATGAAGTGAGACACAAAGTGTAAAGATGGAAACACTGCTTTTAGAATTACAGTAACTTTGTTCACCGTCTACCCACCCCACTGACTAGCTGGCTAGGTTTACAGAAATGACTCAGCAACCTTAAACCTCAGAGAATTTTTTAATTAGTGAAATAAAGATAACTCCTACTTCACACAATCTAAATGAGGAAATCAGTGGATTCTTATTGTCCACTATTCCCTATTTGTGAATTCCCTACCAGCTAAAATTTATTTGGAACCTCAAAACAACACTCACATGACTTTCCCTGATCATTTGTGAATATGCCCTAAGCAGGAAACATTTTGACGTACAACCCACACATTCAGGCTAAGGGGGAACAAGTAACTAAGACTGTGAACAAATGTCTTTTCCATGGTCTATTTAAGGCCATGTTTTTCACATTTTTGCGGCCACCTAGAATGGAAATTGAAGAACAGCCACTATGGAGAACAATACAGAGGTTCCTTCAAAAACTGAAAATATAGTTACCAAAGGATCCAGCTGCTGGGTTTATATGCCCAAAAGATGAACACACTAACTCAAAATGATACATTTTGAACATATAAGTGGAAAAACAGTGACCCAATATTCACAGCAACACTATTAACAATAACCAAGATGTCAAAGCCACCTAAATGTCCATCAACAGATGAATGGATAAGATTCCATACACAGTGGAATATTGCCCAGCCATAAAAAAGAACAAAATACTCCATTTGCACCACAGGGATGGACCTAGAGATTATTATACTAAGTGAAGTCGATTGAGAAACAAAATACCATATATTATTTACATGTGAAATCTAAAAAAAAAAAAAAAATCAACTCATTTACAAAACAGAAACAGAGTCACAGATATAGAAACCAAACTTATGGTTACCAAAGGGGAA
>SJYC01038584.1:0-19023 GCA_006408675.1 Madoqua kirkii
AAAAAAAAAAAAAAAAAAATCAACTTATTTACAAAACAGAAACAGAGTCACAGATATAGAAACCAAACTTATGGTTACCAAAGGGGAAAAGGGAAGGAATAAATTAGGACCATGAAGTTAACAGATACAAACTACTATTTATTTTATTTACTTATTTATTTTGGAGGCTAATTACTTTACAATATTGTATTGGTTTTGCCATACACTGACATGAATCCACCACAAGTGTACATGTGTTCCCCATCCTGAACACCCCTCCCACGTGCCTCCCCATCCTATCCCTCTGGGTCATCCCAGTGCACCAGCCCTGAGCACCCTGTATCATGCATCAAACGTGGACTGGCGATTCATTTCACATATAATATTATAAATGTTTCAATACCGCCTTCCAAAATCATCCCACTCTCACCCTATCCCACAGAGTCCAAAAGACTGGTCTATACATCTGTGTCACTTTTGCTGTCTCGCATACAGGGTTACCGTTACCATCTTTCTAAATTCCATCAGTTCAGTTCAGTCGCTCAGTCATGTCTGACTCTTACATTTTTGTTATGATTTTCTCATCTTTCAGCTTAATCCCATAGCAGAAAGTCCCTACTTTCAAGGAACTTTTCCTTTATTCTCTCACAGGACCTGACTTGGTGGTTTTTCAGACACTAGGAACTCAATAGATAGGTAGTGTTTTCCCAGGTTTATTCTGTATTTTCTTGTACAGTTTTGGCTTATTAAATGTAACACCGTTCAAGTCCAGTTACATACTTCCTTTCGCCAGAAAGCACAAGAGCTAGAATGAATCACTGAAAGACTCTTGGTGGCTGCCCTTCGTCAGGCTTGTTTCTGAGCTATTTGGATGCTGCGTCAGGTGTCTTAGGCAGGAGGCTGTTTGCTGACAAAAAGCCTGGAAGACCATGTGGGGTTCAAGTGTGCTCTTCGGGCTCTTCAAGCTGAAATAGCTCTCCAAGAGACCGGTGGCTTTTCTGGCATGCTGAAATCACCTCCCTCTCAGCAAGTTTATTTTGCAGTTTATTGAGGTGACAGGAGTCAGAGACTCGGGGCACCTCCTTGCCTCTGCTATTAACTAGCTATGTGACCTTGGACGAGTCACCTCACCTCTCAGATCTTCATTTTCTCATTTGTGCATATAGGGGTTGGATCGGTGTAACCTGCTGGGTCTTTTGCAGCATTAAGTGGCAGTAATTATAGGATGCCCAGCAAAACAGCAGCTTAATTAACTCAGCAAAGTGTAAGGATAGAAAGGTCATTTCTCTCTAGAAGCAGGTAAGCATTAGGATAAGCCAAATCTGAGAACCTTTCTCTCTTTTCAATTGTTCACCCACATTTCTTTCCTTTGCTCTTTTGAATGTGACATGCATTCTTTTTGCTAATTTTCTTTTTCGTTTCCTGAGGGTTTCAAAGGAGAAAGAAGGACTTTCCATATTGTTCCAGGAATTCTTTTCTGCCCAAGCAATGTTTGCCATTTGGTTGGAAGGACTCAACTGTATAATCTTTTTTTTCTTCGTAGATAATTTCACAGGGAATTGGTAATAATAAGTTATACCTGGCTTTAGGAGCTGAAGTTAGAGTTTATAATAGCAAAAAAGAAGTGCCCTTTAGAAAATTGTATCATATAATTTAAATTTTGCCTTACTTGCTCATTTTAAGCTTCTTTGGAGAAGTTTGAAAGATTTTGATGAAAGAAAAAATCATACACATTTTTTTTGTTATTACAGGTAAAAAAAATCCTGCATTTATTCCTTTTTTGCTTCATGACAGTATTTAATACTCACAAGCCACGTGAAGTCAGAGAAATCCACAATTATCTACTATGATTCATTTTGTTCAAAGGTTTTAGAGATGTACTATCTGGATTTAATAATCCACTGTGTTAAATACCTGGAAGTTATATTTGATCACTTTAATTCATATTATGAATCTTGATTATTCACTTGGTTTTTTTTCTCCCCTCAAATGATATTTTAGGTGGCTTGCCACATATTGTAACTGGCATAATAGTTAATTTCACTGAAAGCCTTATTCAAAAAATTTGAATTTGATATAACTTTCCTTGCCCCCAAATTTTCTCTTTTATGTAGATGAAAGGATATGCCTAGGTAAACTTCTTTAGGCATCCATGGCAATGATTATAACGGTAGATCTGTTGCTCCACTTCTGATATTTGATTGGACCAGTTGTTTTCACTTAAATCCTTCCAGACACAGCAGAGATGGGTAGACAAGATAATCATCTGAGTTATCCCCAACACAGTCGGGCTGATTCTTACTGAGAGAGAGCGTGAGATCTAAAGGACAGTGTGCATATATGGTTTGGAGATTGAACATACCACCACCTCACCTTTCCCCATCATAAGCATTTGGGGCATTGGGAAGATTTAGAAGTTTATCTAAGAGGAAGGAAAAAAAAAGAAAGAGAGACCTGTTTTGATTGGTGATAGTAAAGATGGGGGAGACAAAATTCTAAGGAGAAAGAGTCATCACATAACGGTCTTCACTGTGGTCTGTTGATTTGGGGATATATTTCTTAGAAAGTCTCTTCATTCTTTTTGAATTTGTTTGTTTCCTTTTACAAACAGTAACACTAGGAAGACTCTTACAAAATCTGTGGGAGATAATGTGCTAGGAAACTGAAATTACTCTGTAGAAGGCATATGATGAGGAGTGTGATATTCATGGAATTCATGAAGAAAAACACCTTAAATTTACACAGCAGATTCCTTCCATATAATTCAGAGCAGTTTTTACAACGAGAAAAAGGAGACATGTTCTCTGACTCAGCGTTGAGGAGAATAACATAGGGACTGCTGTTAATTACTGTTTGTATACGGAGGGGAAGATGGCCATGTGGAGTGGGGAGGAGATGAAGAACCCTGGGAACCGGGAATGTGGGCCTGGTCCTGGCTTTTGTGCCACCCATGGGACCTTGGCAAGTCATTTAAACCTCTCTAAATCCAAGTTTCTCATTTTTAAAGTTGAACTTAATGATTTCAGAGCTTTCCAGATAATTACTTTTTATGGTTTATTTATAGTGTCAGGGAGGAAAAGGTGAGTTTTCCAGAGAGCTAAAACCTACCTTTTTGTGCCTCAGAAACTTGTTTTTATCTAACTGGATGCATGTATTATTCAGTGGATTGTGCCGGAGTCCAGCCCCAGTGGATCCAGGGAAATTCGAAGGTGGGACAGCATCAGCGTCCTTGGAAAAATACATATTTAATTACAGATATATAGAGAGATTAGAAACGGATAGTGTAGTAGGAAATATTAGTGGAGAAAGAGAGGCTGAATAATTCAGCCTGAGAAATGGGGAGCAAGAAAGAAACGACATAGGAGAATCAGTCTTTCCAGGAACTGATCCCATTTCTTTATATTTTAGGTTTGCTTATATACCTTTTGCTACACATAAGGATGAATACAGAGTCACACGGGGGTCAGCAGTCCTGACTGTTATCAAAATCAGGTGCTTTACATAAAAAAGGTCTTGGGGGTTTTACATCATCTTCTGGCCATGAGGCCTGCTCACATTTTATGACCCTTTCTTTCCGATAACCAAAAAACTTATTTTTTCCAAGGGTGTTTTTTCTTAAACCAGGCACCACCCTCCAAATAAAGTTGCATTCCTATAGGGTGAGGGTGTAGTGAGTTACAATCAAGAAAGGAATTTATTTAATCCAAGGTTAACATGATTAATCTTAAAGGTTAATACTATTTCTCCTATATGCTAGTTATATTTATTATAAAGGCAGGGAATATGGAGATTTAGCAGCAAGCATCAGCCCAACAAATGAAAACCCTTCACCAATGTTCCCCTTAAGATCTATTTAGTCTTAAGATAGTGATAAAGTTGCATTTTTATATAGCAAGGATTTATAACAAAGTGATTTATAACAAAGTACAGTGATCTATTACAAAAGAGAAAATTCATTAACTTAAAAAGTCTACTATTGCTAACCTTAAAAACTACTGTATTTCCTTTTCTATATTCCAAATACATTGATTAATATATTCCCAGGTGCCTAAGGATATGGAGGCCTGGCAGCAATCATTGACTCAACAATGAGAAAAGCCCTGTGCTAATACTCCAGACTCTCTGTGCTGTTTATGCTTGAGAGGTTGTCACACAAGCTAGTCTGTCAGCAGAGAGGTTTGACCTGAGACACCCTTGTCCCACCCAGGGCAGGGAATTAGCAGCGATTACTGGCACAACAAATGAAAAAACCCTTCACTAATATAATTCCTAACCAACCCACTATACTAATAATTTCTAGGTAGACTCTGGCTTTGAGGGTAGATGCTTGGGAACAGGGGGTTTCCTGAGGCTTGATCATGCCTTTGTGTATGCCAAGCCTCCTTCCTCATGACCTTTGCCATGGGTGGAGTTCCTCACGCTGGCTCCCAGCAGGATTGCACACTTCTCATCTGCCTTCTGAAACAGAGAGCCCTAAATTTAACTTTTGCTGAATGGCTCAAGGTTGTTGCTATGAACTATGCTATAATAACTGGGATATAGCAAATTAATATGATATGTTCCTCTTGGGGAGCATAGAGGTATGTGGAGCTATGTGCCTCAAAACCAAAGGACGCAGGAATACTATACTTTTCATGAAAATGATTGTGTTGGTTCTGACTTTTTTTTAAATGCTGCTTTCTAAATATCACTTCCTTCTGTTTCCACTCTCTGTCTTGAGCTGTCTTTTCTGTGTTCCACCTTGCTGCTTCTAATGGGCTAGGACCAGGGAGCTGTAGGTGAAGCAAGTTGGAGTTAGGTCTGAAGTTTGGGCAAATAGTCGCAGGTGAGGTTTCTGGAGGGACTCCAGTGTGTGAAGGTTTGGAGGCTTCCTTGGGTCACTGCCTGAGGCCTTTAGGGTGTTCTGTGTTACAATAAGAGACCCTTGGATAAAGTGTCCGGCTCTTCTTGTTTATGGAATGATCTAATGTTTGTGACCATCCTTCCGGGGGAGAAAGTAAGACTGGGAGCTGGGAAGAAATGACATAGCCCAAGGGACTAAAAAGGGCTCAAAAATAGAAAAAGGTCACTGAGAGGGCAGATGTGTGGGTCTGTGAGAGTATCCAGGAGACTGACAGACAGGGCTAAGTCATGTTTGTAGGGCATCCCACAAGGTCATCCTGTTCACAACCTTGACTTGCCAGCCATTCTCCACCATGACCTCCCATTTCCACCTTCTTTAGATGAAGCATGTACAGGGGGCGTCTACTGTGGCAAGGTTAATTTAGGACCCCTGGATACTGAACTTCCAGTTAATTGTTATTCTATTGATCCTCAGGACCACTTGCCCGGTGGATTGAGAAAATGTGAACTGGTTATTCATTTTCTGTATATTTACAAGTAAACACCACTTTATTACTTACAAAATACAGTGTTGTCCGTTTTAGCATAAACTTGGACACTGACTAATTTGTGCTTCTTTAATCTGCAAGCTTGGCAACTTGGTGCAGTCTCTTCCCTTTCTAATCCTCCCTCCCCGTGACCTCACCCCTCCCATCCAGCAAAGCCAAGAATGTTATTTTAGGCTGTAGGAACTATATTAAAAAATACCACTGGGTTTCTCTAAGCTTTTCTGAAGTTTTTAAATAAATAAATTAATAAGGATCACATGGGCCAGTCTCCCATGAGGCTGTTTTTGCTGTGTTTTCTGGGCACACATGGAATGACAGCAGTCAGGCCTGGTGTTATCCTGGGACCGCGGGCTGCCTGGCCCAGGAAGGGGAAAGGAGCTCATCCTAGGGAGGAGGGAGCCAGGAGGGTCCAGTATATGTCACTGTGGCTTCAGCCAGGATCATGTAGCTCCTGGGGCTGTGGGGAAAGCCAGGAGATGATCAGTAATTAGAGAAATAGAACCATGCTACCTCTTCTGGCATGTGAGTTAAGTGAGCAGCCGTGTCCACTTGTGTTGGAATTTTCCTCTCTTTTAACACCATCGGGAGGCATGAGGATGGGCACAGTGTAGAAGCAAATTCTGCTGTCTTTCCTTCTAAGGCTGGCCCGCCTCACTTCTTGAAAAATACTGTCGTAATCTCTCAGGATTCTGGAATCATAGTCCTTGTAACAGTGTAGCCTGTGGCCTTGTCTATCCATGGCTTTGCACTGGTTGCTTCTTTATTGATCTGGGCTGATAATCGTGCAGTCTGTTGGGCTGGTTCTAATTATTTTGGCTGTCTTAATTATGGGACTGTGCATGAACTGTTGTGATCAGATAATTTCTCAGCAAAAAAGGAACTGAACCAGCTCAAGAGTCCATGCGTCTACCTTGTTCCTATCTGCTGCTGCCTTTAGCCCTTTGTGTCATGTTAAATGAATCATTTTGCTTCCTTGTTTTTTATTTTCCTCTCTGTGAACAGGGAGAGAATATTTATCTTGTGGCTTAAGATTTAGGGTCACTAAACATCATGCATTCACGAAATGTTAATTGTTGCCATCAGTGTGATAGAATGGTTCATGCTGTCTCCATGGTTTATATCTTTCTTTCTTACTATGAACTTTCATTAACATGCGCTCATTATAGAAAATGCAGAGAAGAAAACAAAAAGCAACTGTAGCCCTCCAACTTATATAATCCTGTTCAAAGTTTGATTTCCTTCCATCCAGTTTTTATGCAAATATATAAAGACATATGTATATATACATATTTACTTTTATGTTATATGGGAGTATAGTTGATTTATGCTGTTGTATTAGCCTCAGATATACAGCAAAGTGATTCAATTATACGTATACATGTATCCATTCTTTTTCAAGTCCTTTTCCCATTTAGGTTGTTACATAGTATTGAGCAGAGTTCCCAGTGCTATACAGTAGGTCCTTGTTGGTTATCCATTTTAGATACAGCAGTGTGTACATGTCAATTCCAAACTCCCTAGTTGTCCCTTCCTCCCACCCTTCCACCCTGGTTACCATAAGTACAGAGACATATTTAGATAATATGATATATACTGCCTCATATCCAGCATTAAGCCACAAGAGTTTTCAAGTTTTAATCTTTTTTAATATCTGCAGAGTATTTTAGTGGACTCATAGCCTTCTAGGTAACTAATCTTTCCGACTCTTGTCTCTCCTCCTATCCCCTTTTTTGTCCCCCTGATGGAATCATCTACTGGAGAGAAAACTTGATCCTATCACTTCCCTGCTTAAACCCTTCTGTGCTTCCTGATAACTTGCTGGATGAGGCCTTGCATTGTCGGGGAGGGAGCTTTTCCTGTTTGGTCTCTGACAGCCTCCCCTCTTAGCTCTTTATTTCTCATCATGCTCCATCTCACACAGTACTGAACCTCCTATCAGTCCCCGTAAACACTCCTTGCCTCTCTCCCTTCCCTTTTGCTATTCTTCTGTCTGGAATGCCCGTGGCTGCCTCTAATGTCACCACTCCTGTGACCTGGCTGATTCTGGCTCCGTTTTAAGACTCATGGCAGGAGATCTTCTCTGCCTTTCCCTGGTCGGGGAACCTGTTTCTCTGGGCAGTTCTGTAGACACCTGCTTGTATCTCCTTCACTCAAATGACTCTGCGCCCCCTCCCGTCCATTCTCCACACTAGGGGAAAAAGGGGAGTGTTTTCTGGCTGTTTTTTTTTTTTTTTTTTTTAATCCGTTCTCATCGTCAATTCTGGTCGTTTACAATCTGGGGTGGTTCCGTTGAGGCTCACATGGAGTTTCACAGTGGAGATCCACCTTCAGGCTGTCTGTGATCTAGCCTCCACCTCCCCTCTGGTACCATCTTCCCTGACACCTCCTCAGCCTCTGCACCCCAGTCTCACAGGCCTCCTTCTTCAAAGCCCTCGTGTGTGCCTTTCCTTCTGTTCCACGAGGATAATCCTGCTCATCCTCGTGACCTCAGTGTTCTTGGACTGTCTCCACCTTGTCCTCAGCACTCAGACACCCTCCTCTATGGTTTCCAGTCACTGCATGTATCTCCTTTATATCAGAGTCATCATTTGGCATCTGCTTGTCCTACTGATTTCAACAATGCCACTGTCTTTCACTAGACCCTCTGAGGGTAAGACTTGTGTTTGTTTTCACTTATAGGTAGGATTGGATTGGGGGCAAGTCACAAGATTCATTTGCTGATATTAGAACTGTTCCCAACACATCAAACTAAATAAGGCCAGGTCAGTCCTATGCCCCCAGGTGGGGGCAATGTAGGAGGTGATCAAGCATCAAAAGTACCTGTGCTCCCTATAGTCCTTGGAATAGCCTGTGAAATCAAAGGTAGCAGGGGGTGGGGCCGTAATTTAATGTTAAGCCAATTGCGAGGAGAGGGTGCTGAGTGGAATGAAGAACATGCTGGCCCAGGCTGTCTATTGGGAGCTGATAGATTACCTGGTGTGTGGTAGTGGAGGGTGAGGGTGTGTGTGTGTGTGTGTGTGTGTGTGTGTGTGTGTGTGTGTCTGTGTGTGTCTGTGTGTGTGTGTGTGTGTGTGTGTGTGTGTGTCTGTGTGTGTGTGTGTGTGTGTCTGTGTCTGTGTCTGTGTCTGTGTCTGTGTCTGTCTGTCTGTCTGTCTGTCTCAGGATGTATTTTGGCAGCTGGCTGGCTCTCTTTATGGTTTTAAGCCAGCCAGGCAGCTAAGTGGTGCAGCCAGAAGCAGGCAGCAGTGCACGGGCTGATTTTTATCTCTGCATATTGGCTCTCCTGGGGGTTCATGAGGTTCTCTCAATCCTTTTGCATTGCCTGATAAAAGTAAGGGCAGCTGCTGGCTGGGCTGCCAGGGTCCTCAGACGGTACTATGCTGAGTCCTGAGCAAGAAGTCTCCAGGTGCTCAGACCAGAGGAAACTCAGCTACTTCTGAGCCTGGAGGAGGAATGGAAGTGGCCTTTCTGCTTTTAGTCCAGGGCTTTTAAGTTACCCTCAGAGGAGGCTGGGGGCTGTGGATGCCCTCAAACAGTGGTGATCTAGCCCTGGGCTTTGAAAAGCAGACAAAGGCAAAACCGAGGTCTCTGTAAAAGAGGGTAATCCATAAAGGATGTTGCCAGAGAGTTTCAAAGAATTTCCTATGATTTTTCTTAAATTAGGTTTTTCTTTTAATTACCTAGTTATCCTTCAGAAACTTGGAACAGTCCCACTCCTTATCAACGTATTCCTTGTCAATTATGCACAGGCTCAGGCTTCTGGTGCTGAGGGTGATGCTTAAGTATGAGGCAGCTGGAAATTTTTCCCCTTGGGTTGAGGAGAGTGATAGGAATGCTAATGGGCTATAGCTCTGGGCTGAGCTGGTAGCTGAAGGAGAGAACTCACTGAGCACAGGGCTAGGGGGCCGGGTGGGGAGCAAAGGAGAGGTTCATTGCTGCTGACCCAACTAGATGAGTGCAGGCTAAGGGTTAACCTGTAATTTTTGTCATTCTGATCAACTCTGCCTACTTCCTGGATTCTTAGTGCCGTATCCACAAATAGCTGATTGAAGTGATACTTAGCTGAACTGCCTATTGGCACTTTTTCTTTTCTTTTTTTTTTCCTGCCCGGTTGTCTGTGTCTTTTATTCTGACTGATGTAAAATTAGGACTGGAAACATTTGGTGGGGATGTTTGGATGAGATGTGGCTGAAATCTGGCAGTGTGTATAAGTGTGTGTCTGTGTGTGTGTTATAAGGTGCAGTGAGAACCGTAGTAAATAAGGTACAGCCCTGGACTATATTCAAGTTATCTTGTCCTGTGCTCATCCTCCAGTAAGGACTTGGGATGACTAGATGTGATAAGCAGAGGTGGAAACAGAGAATTACAGCTCTCCTTCACACTATCCCTGAAACTGGACAGAGGTACGTTTATGCTTCGGGATTAAGCATCCAGTGGTTATTTTGGCTGCTTGGACTGTGTGGGTAGGTGGTTAGTTCTGGCAGGGGGAAAGATGGGGACTTCAATTTAGAGTAGGGAGCTGGGGGGTGGGCCTTCCTCCTCCTGCCCATTCCCCCTCCCAGCCCCTACAGAGATTCCCATCAGAGGTGAGTTCTGCTTGGTCAAGGGGGAAGGTTATCCTTTCCATTCTCATTTTAGGTATTGAAACCCAACACCCCCACCCTCGCCCCCGCCGCTGGATTTGGGACCCATGTGTGTCCAGGGCCCTGAGGAGGAATCTCTGCCTCGAATGGCCCTCCCATCCTTTCCACACCTTCCTTTCTCTCACCAGCTACTCATGTGCCCTTTTTGTTTTTCCTCTGCCTCTGTAGGCACCTAAAAGCCTGCTCACCAAGCAGGGAAAGAAATTCTGCCTGCAGAGCTTTGGATAATGGTTTCTTTCGGTCTTTGTTTCTGCTTCCTTGTGGGTAAAGGGCAGTATGAGAGCAAAGAGGATGGAAATATACACATTAATATTACAATAAAAGCAACACCATATGTCCATCCATGCCTGCCTGCTTTGTCCTTGTTCATGGAAGAGGACTAATTAGTTATGATCAGATGTGGTCAGATATGATCATAGTGACGCTCACCTGACAGTGTCTGTTAGAATATCTAAGAACTGGCTTTGGAAGCAGATGCAAATTCAGTGCCAGCTCTGTCACTTGTTAGCTGTGGGATTTCAGGCAGATTATTGAACCTCTGAGCCTCTGTTTTCTCCTCTGTATACAGAACCTATCTCATGGGAGAAATGTGGATTAAGCTGTCAGCATAGACCCTGGCACAGAACAAGTCCTCGGTAAACTATTATCATCACCATTTAGTCGTGAGGCCTAAGGCAGACCACTGTGCCCTCTTTGTGAAAGGGACAGGACACGTGCCTTATGTAATTTATAAGGATGCATGAGAAGGCACGTTGACTATAGCATCATAGGCTATATAATAAATAAGAGCATTATTATCATTTTCCTATAACTACACTATAGCAGTTCTGGGGGGTCTCAACAGTGTGCTATCTGGCTGCAGATTTATGTCATGATTTAGAAATGCCCATGGAACTGTTGGAAGAGCCAGAACTCATGGGAAATAGTGTAAAAACTGCTGGATACAGGGGGATCTTGCCCTGCCTATTGTCTTCCTGCTGCTGCTACAACTGACTTGGAGATTTGGCTTCTTCTGCCATAAGGTTCTTGCCCCTGGAAGGTGGTGAGTGCCATCCTCAGCTCTTGTTGGAGAGAATCATTGATAATTCATCCAATTTGGAGATCATCTTGCTCCTTTGCTTCCTGCCTCTAGAACTTACCAGGCCACCTAAGTATGAAGGGGTGGACTGAAACAGTAAAGGGGGTGAAGTTCAAAACTCAGTTTTGCGTAAAATTGCTTCAGCTCAGTTCAGCCGCTCAGTCGTGTCTGACTCTCTGCAAACCCATGAACCTCAGCACACCAGGCCTCCCTGTCCGTCACCAACTCCCGGAGTTTACCCAAACTCACGTCCACTGAGTCAGTGATGCCATCCAACCATCTCATCTTCTGTCGTCCCCTTCTCCTCCTGCCCCCAATCCCTCCCAGCAGCAGAGTCTTTTCTAATGAGTCAAATCTTCGCATGAGGTGGCCAGAGTATTGGAATTTCAGCTTCAACATCAGTCTTCCCAAAGAACACCCAGGACTGATCTCCTTTAGGATGGAATGGTTGGATCTCCTTGCAGTCCAAGGGACTCTCAAGAGTCTTCTCCAACACCACAGTTCAAAAGCATCAGTTCTTCGGCACTCAGCTTTCTTCACAGTCCAACTCTTATATCCATACACGACTACTGGAAAAACAATAGCCTTGACTAGATGGACCTTTGTTGAAAAAATAATGTATCTGCTTTTTAATATGCTATCTAGATTGGTCATAACTTTTCTTCTAAGGAGTAAGCGTCTTTTAATTTCATGGCTACAGTTACCATCTGCAGTTATTTTGGACTCCCCCCAAAATAAAGTCTGACACTGTTTCCACTGTCTCCCTATCTATTTCCCATGAAGTGATGGGACCAGAGGCCATGATCTTCATTTTCTGAATATTGAGCTTTAAGCCAACTTTTTCATTCTCCTCTTTTACTTTCATCAAGAGGCTTTTTAGTTCCTCTTCACTTTCTGCCATAAGGGTGGTGTCATCCGCATATCTGAGATTATTGATATTTCTCCCAGCAATCTTGATTCCAGCTGTGCTTCTTCCAGTCCAGCGTTTCTCATGATGTACTCTGCATAGAAGTTAAATAAGCAGGGTGACAATATACAGCCTTGATGTACTCCTTTTCCTATTTGGAACCAGTCTGTTGTTCCATGTCCAGTTCTAGCTGTTGCTTCCTGACCTGCATACAGATTTCTCAAGAGGCAGGTCAGGTGGTTTGGTATTCCCATCTCTTTGAGAATTTTCCGTAGTTTATTGTGATCCACACAGTCAAAGGCTTTGGCATTGTCAATAAAGCAGAAATAGATGTTTTTCTGGAACTCTTTTGCTTTTCTATAATCCAGCGGATGTTGGCAATTGGATCTCTGGTTCCTCTGCCTTTTCTAAAACCAGCTTGAACATCAAGAAGTTCACGGTTCATGTATTGCTGAAGCCTGGCTTGGAGAATTTTGAGCATTACTTTACTAGCATGTGAGATGAGTGCAATCGTGCAGTAGTTTGAGCGTTCTTTGGCACTGCGTTTCTTTGAGATTGGAATGAAAACTGACCTTTTCCAGTCCTGTGGCCACTGCTGAGTTTTCCCAGTTTGCTGGCATATTGAGTGTAGCACTTTCACAGCATCATCTTTCAGGATTTGAAATAGCTCAACTGGAATTCTATCACCTCCACTAGCTTTGTTTGTAGTGGTGTTTCCTAAGGCCCACTTGCTTGCTTGACTTCATATTCCAGGATGTCTGGCTCTAGGTGAGTGATCATACCATTTTTATTATCTGGGTCATGAAGATCTTTTTTGTATAGTTCTTCTGTATATTCTTGCCACTTTAATATCTTCTCCTTCTGTTAGGTCCATATCATTTCTGTCCTTTATCGAGATCATCTTTGCATGAAATGTTTCTTGTTATCTCTAATTTCCTTGACGAGATCTCTAATTTTTCCCATTCTATTGTTTTCCTCCATTTCTTTGCATTAATCACTGAGGAAGACTTTCTTATCTTTCCTTGCTATTCTTTGGAACTCTGCATTCAGATGCTTATATCTTTCCTTTTCTCCTTTGCTTTTCGCTTCCCTTCTTTTCACAGCTATTTCTCAGGCCTCCTCAGACAGCCATTTTGCTTTTTTGCATTTCTTTTCCATGTGGGTGGTCTTGATCCCTGTCTCCTATACAATGTCACGAACTTCCGTCCATAGTTCATCAGGCACTCTATCTATCAGATCTAGTCCCTTAAATCTATTTCTCACTTCCACTGTATAATCATAAGGGATCTGATTTAGGTCATACCTGAATGGTCTAGTGGTTTTCTCTACTTTCTTTAATTTAAGTCTGAATTTGGCAATGAGGAGTTCATGATCTGAGCCACAGTCAGCTCCCAGTCTTGTTTTTGCTGACTGTATAGAGCTTCTCCATGTTTGGCTGCAAAGAATATTATCAGTCTGATTTTGGTATAGACCATCTGGTGACGTCCATGTTTAGTGTCTTCTGTTGTTGGAAGAGGATGCTTACTATGACCAGTGTGTTCTCTTGGCAGAACTGTGTTAACCCTTGTCCTGCTTCATTCTATACTCCAAGGCCAAATTTTTCTGTTACTCCAGGTGTTTCTTGACTTTCTACTTTTGCACTCCAATCCCCTATAATGAAAAGACATCTTTTTTGGACGTGAGTTCTAAAAGGTCTTGTAGGTCTTCATAGAAGTGTTCAGCCTCAGCTTCTTCAGTGTTACTAATTGGGGCATAGACTTGGATTACTGTGATATTGAATTGTTTGCCTTGGAAACGAACAGAGATCATTCTGTCGTTTTTGAGATTGCATCCAAGTACTTAGCCTTGATCTTTACTTAGAAAAAGTTGAAGATATCATTTTAAAATAGTCTGTATGTTTGTTTTTGAAATTGATTTCAATCATCTATCAAAGCCCAAGAGTACAACCCTGTCAGTTATCAAGCCAGCAATAGAACAGGCTCTCTCTTGAGTTCCAAAGGGCTGGTTTTAAAGGGGCTTCTCATTTCTATTTATCTTGATGTGTGTCTGTGACACATCCCAGCATAAATCCAGCAGCCCATCTGGTGAAGGGGACACGAGAACATTGTTCATGATAGTAAATATGTTTAGATTTTTTTCACAGACTCAGTAGAGCTATTGTTCTTGTCTATATTTTCATAAATTAGCTCTACCAAACATTGCTTTCCTCATCTCATGTGTAGTATCAATTAGTCAATCAGCTCGATCCAGGGCTTATCTTTATGGAGGAAACAAACTTTTGAAAGTGTAGCTCAATTTGAAGAATTCTATGAAGGCACCTGGAAAGGGCCAAGAGTGCATTGTTTTTAAGGATAATTTGCCCTGGGACACTGCCAACCCACTCTACAGTAGGCAGCTTTTCTCCAGAAAGTTGCTGTTTTTTGAGTAGTTGGGGAATTACTAAAGCCATTAGTATTTATAGGTCGTCATGTGGCAGATGGGAGATTGCTCCCTCTCTCCCCCATTCATCCTCTACTCTCTCCCCCTTCCCCCATTTTAGAGTTGTAGTTTGGTTTGATATTGTTAGTTTTCAGTTTTTGTGGAACCATGTTCTAGATTCAGAAAGCAGGTTCTCCATCTAAAGGGCACTTGCTAAATGAATGTTGAATGAATGAGCAAATGAAATAAGAAATAAATGATGAGGTGATTGACTCTTGATGGCACAAGGTAGTGATTGACACACAGCCAGTATTTTTTTTTTCCCAAATGCTGAAGATGAGGATGAAATTCCTGCCATCTCTCAGGTTGGGACTCACACGTCAGTGGTCCTGGCTTATGAAGAGGGTGGGAAGAGAGGGTGTGTAAATGGACAGTGGCCTTTATGAAGCATCAGTTATGGACCAGGCAATGTTAGAACACTCCATATATGTGACCTTGTTTGACCCTTGTGAACAGTTCTATGAGATTGTATCACCTCTATTCTACAAATGAAACGGAGGCTCAGGGTAGTCAAGTGTATTGTTTAAATTACACAGTGTGCTGGTTCCAAAGCTGATCTTCTAGTTTGCACTCTTGCATGCAGCTTCTTTGTGAGGCTTCCCAGGTGGCTCTGCAGGTAAAGAATCAGCCTGCAATGCAGAGACGCAGGAGATTGATCCCTGGGTCGGGAAGATCCCCTGGAGAAGGGAATGGCAACTAACTCCAGTATTCTTGCCTGGAGAATCCCATCAACAGAGAAGCCTGGCAGGCTACAGTCCATAGGGTCACAAAGAGTCGGACACAACTGAAGTGACCGAGTACAGTACTGCGCATACTGCTTCTTATACACAAAGATTAAATGCACACACAAAAAACTGCACATTCCCAAGTGTCTCCCAATATTTAGAGGATAAGGGTTTAACCTTCTGATAAAAAAATGTATACTCATTGACATTCACATGAATTGAAAAAGTCCTGGAGACTGGAGGGGGAAGATAGCTTTGATGTGCTTCCCACACTGACTGTTTGGATGCCTTCCTGAGTCCAGGAGATGTTAACTTCACGTATGTATTAACAACAGACCCAGGCACTATTAAGACAGCTATTGTCCAGACTGTATTGATCTCTTTGAGGTCAGCATGTTGTGACCAGAGCAAGAGTAAGTAGAAATGACTGTTGGCCTGTCCCTGCAACATGGTATCCCCTGTGGGGGGAAGGGAAAATACCACAGTGCGATGCTCCTGGATCCACTAGCTGATGGCTGTATTTGGTTTCACATGAGCCGGGGCTCAGGGAATAGGCGAGGGAGCGGCTATCAGTTACCAGTGCATCTGCCTTCTCTCCAGTGGTGTAATTACTCCCCTGTTTCCCATACTGGCTCCTCCAAGATGGAAAAAAAGAGGCCAGGACCTGTCTCTACATTTTAGTTCTCTCATATCCTGCTAGAGAGAGCCAGAAGAGGAGGGAAGAGAAGAGGGAGGGAGGGAGGGAGAAAGAGAGAGCGGTAAAGAGTGTCCAGCTGGGCTAACACCCTCCCATAAGCTACAGAAAATCACATCCTCTCTTCAGCCTCTAATCATAAATCCCCAAGCCACCAGATAACGTCCCTGATGGTGTGCCATGATGGTTCAAAGCTGAGAATCCCTGGTTTGCAAGTTTTAAATGTTTTATTATGTTTTAGACCCAGCAACATAATTAAAGGAAAGTTGAATTCAGTAGACCAGTCATAAGAGTGTCAGCTGGGCTAACACCCTCCCATAAGCTACAGAAAATCACATCCTCTCTTCAGCCTCTAATCATAAATCCCCAAGCCACCAGATAACGTCCCTGATGGTGTGCCATGATGGTTCAAAGCTGAGAATCCCTGGTTTGCAAGTTTTAAATGTTTTATTATGTTTTAGACCCAGCAACATAATTAAAGGAAAGTTGAATTCAGTAGACCAGTCATCACCCTAACCCAGTGACGGTGTCCACCTTTACACAGGACTGGGCCTATTTGGCCAGTATTATTTCTGGTTTTCTTACTGTCACTTAAAAAAAAAATTTCCTGTGTTGATGTTCAGTATCTCTGCAGTAGGTTGAATCCATCAGACTTGGCATTGAACCATCTCTCTGGCATTGAACCCCAGAGATCCTGTGTTTACTACAGTTCAAGGAGCTTACCTGCATCTTGCCTTTAATAGTATGGTTGTCTGGGTTTGTTCAAAATAGCAGTAGTAGAAGTAGTAACAGTAGAAGTATTAACAATAGTAATAATTTTACACTAATAATATTACATGAGTGTTGTATAAGTACTGTATATTTAATCCTCTATGTGATAAGATGAACTGTCATTGTCTATATATTACAACAGAAGAAATTGATGCCCAGAGAGGTTAAGTAACTGGCCAAGGGCACACAGCTAGTGAGTGGTGAAGCCAGAATAAAAATCAAGGTTGTCTGGCTCCAACAGAGTGAACACAAAGACAATTCTACACTGCTAAAAATTGATTCTCCACTAGTATTAATCATAAGTAATTATTGCAGAACAAGCTAGTATATTGTAGAGGAAGAGTCTCAGTAAAGAATAACATTCACACCTTTCAGGCACTTTCAGTATCCAATCTTCTTGCTCTTAGTTGTTTTTATAGAGTCTTATTCACCTTCATCTGGAAACTTCCTCTCTCCAGTGCAAGAGGCACCAGCCACTCGAGACTTACAGGTGCTTGAAAGGAGACTTCCAAAAGGAGATGTGCCATAAGGGAAAACAAACACCAGGTTTTGAAGACTTGGTGTAAAAAAAAAAGCATGTCAGATATCTCATTCATAATTTTAAAAATCTTGATTGCTTGTTAAAATATATTAAAATTAATATCCCCTGTTTATTTTTATAATGTGACTATTAGAAAATTTAAAATTATTTATGTGACTTGTGTTCCATTTCTACTGGACAGCAACACTGTAGGTTTACTGATTTTATATTTCCTCTCTCCAGTGCAAGAGGCACCAGCCACACGAGACTTACGGGTGCTTGAAAGGAGACTTCCAAAAGGAGATGTGCCATAAGGGAAAACAAACACCAGGTTTTGAAGACTTGGTGTAAAAAAAAAAGCATGTCAGATATCTCATTCATAATTTTAAAAATCTTGATTGCTTGTTAAAATATATTAAAATTAATATCCCCTGTTTATTTTTATAATGTGACTATTAGAAAATTTAAAATTATTTATGTGACTTGTGTTCCATTTCTACTGGACAGCAACACTGTAGGTTTACTGATTTTATATCTTTCTCCCTTCAGTTCTGGACACTTCATGATGGGTTTGCCCTTCAGGACTGGTTTTGGTCATTTTAGGTTTAAAAATCAGCTTTAAGCTACTAGGCTTACTGTACTTAGTTTATTTATCTAAGTGAGAGCTGTTCATGCTGATTCAAGGAGGTGATGAGAAAACTTTTCCTTTTTTCTGTTTAGCACCTGACTTCCTCTGAAATGAAATCTCTTAGGTAAGAACCTGGGATGTGTGCAGGCAGAGCTGGTGGGGAAAGAGTTCTTTTCTGCCCGTGGGCCAGTTATGGAATTCCAGGTTGCTTTTGAAATGTTTTAGGAAACCATGCACACTGTTCACCAGCCCTTTCACCTGCCAGAGGACCCGAAGTATCAGTTATACTGCATTCGTCAACAGTTGTGGCTGACATACGTCTTAAACATCACAAACCCAGAAGGGAAGTCACAGTCTGGCCCTTAAGGAATTTCAGATTTTCAGAGGAGGCAGACTTGCTGATTTGTTAGGAAATAAAGACTGAGTAATTAGAGACAGATTGTGTGGCTCAGCCTTGAACATCAAAATAAAGCCAGAGAAGGGGGTCAGCTGCGTGGGCCATGTGCTCAGAGAAGACTTTCTGAATGAAGACTTTGAGCCTTGAGGGCTTAGTAGGTTGTGAGTTGTTCTAAGGGGAGGGTTGGAGGTACAGGAAGAGATGCGGACATGTCTGGGAGGGGTGGGGGGAGCCAAAGGGGACCAGTTACAGGTAAGTGAGCTGGGGGTCAGGGATAGAAGGTAGGGGCTTGTAACCTGGGCTTGACTCGGGGGGAAGCTGATGGTATGGTCTCAGAAGGAACAAGACAGAGTTGGACAATGAAAACTCTGAGCATATTGCTCTCAGAGTGCCCTAGAAATGTTCTTATCTTCCGTTTGCCTAAATTTGGAAGCTGCCACACTGGCACAGCTTTAAAGCTATTCATTATACAATTATATGGCACCTACCTTGTGCAAGGCACCTTGTTTTCAAATAAATATAGAATTCTAAAACAAATACAGTGTTACAGGATGGCAGGTAAAACTGTGTCCCACTTTCGTTCAGTTCAGTCGCTCAGTCGTGTTCAGTCGTGTCCAACTCTCTGTGACCCCATGAACTGCAGTACGCCAGGCCTGCCTGTCCATTACCAACTCCTGGAGTCCGCCCAAACCCATTTCTATTGTGGAGTCCTCCCAAACCCATGTCTGTTGTGGAGTCCGCCCAAACCCATGTCTGTTGTGGAGTCCGCCCAAACTCATGTCTGTTGAGTCACTGATGCCATCCAACCATCTC
>SJYC01038585.1:0-10002 GCA_006408675.1 Madoqua kirkii
TAACACCTAAAAAAGATGACCTTTTCATTATAGGGGACTGGAATGCAAAAGTAGGAAGTCAAGAAACACCTGGAGTAACAGGCAAATTTGGCCGTGGAGTGTGGAATGAAGCAAGGCAAAGACTAATAAGTTTTGCCAAGAAAATCCACTGGTCATAGCAAACATCAGCTATGGTTAAATTTAAAAAAAACACAATATTTTACATCAGCTATAGTTAAATAAAAATAATGAATTAATTTAAAGTAAATGGCCAGCTGGTGTAGTGCTGAAGTGTCACCTAGTGACCATAAGTGCAAGAAGGCTATGATGTGCTTTAAGGGAAAAGTACATGTGTTAGATAAGTTTCATGGAAACATGAGTTACAGTGCTGGGCTGTGAATGTTAATGCCGCAACAATATATTTTAAATAACGTGTTTTAAGACAGAAGCACATATAAAACAAGATGACATGTATTGATTAACTGACCAAAAACTGCATGACCAGAGGTTTCCAGGAACCTAACCTTGTACCTCCCCTAGAAGCAGTGCTGTTGCGAATGTGTTAGTCACCCAGTCCTCCTTGCAACTTCATGGACTATAGCCTGCCAGACTCCTCTGTCCATTGAATTTTCCAGGCAAGAACAGTAGAGTGGGTTGCCATTTCCTTCTCCAGGGGATCTTCCTAACCCAGGGATCAAACCCACATCTCCTCCATTACAGGCAGATTCTTTGCTGTCTGAGCCACTCTATATGTGTTGATCAGTTGACAAAAAATGTATGACCAGAGCTTCCTAGGAACCTAATCTTGTAGTTCCCCTTAGGAGCAATGCTGTGGTATTTGTGAATTTACTGTTCACAGCAACCTTATAAAAACCATAACTACCACGAATAATGAGAACCAACTGAAGATAGGATTTGCTCATGCTTTCTACAAATATCATATTAAATGCATCATGAGCTAGACTTAACACAGTATCTAGGTGAAAAAAAAATGGGTAATAAATATCTGTTGAATAAACTTAATGTTGCCTTAAATAGAAATAATAGATGTCAAAATACACCTGTTTTAAATCCAACATTTACGTATACTTTCTGAAAAACCTCAAGCATAATAACTTTATAAACTTCCTTTCCCTGGACTACCTTTGTTTTCAATGACAACTAAACCTCCGTTTCTTACAAGCCAACCAAACACTTTGATAACCAAATGTTCTTTCACAGGAGAACATCCGAAACAGCTTCACAATTGCATCCTAGCCTAAAGGTAATTGTTGATTCGCCTTGAGGAAAGCTTCTTATTCATTTCAATTATTTCTTCAAAGGGCATTTAGTTTTTCTCCAGCCCAATCTATTCTTCTCCTGCATGGGGATACAATTGCAATGCCCTTTTCATTCACTAATGGAGGTACAATGATCCTACAATATTCAATATCCATATTTCCGAAAGAAAAGGGAAGAAGGAAACAAACTGTTTAAAGAGAAAAGGAAATATCCATAACCTCAATCTAACCATGAAGAAACATCAGAAAAATTCAAACTGAGGCACATTCTACAAAATACCAGTACCCTTGAAAAGTTTCAAGGTGACAAAAGACAGGAGTTACCACAGACTTGAGAAGACTAAGGAGGAAGGACATGTAAAGGTATGATCCTAGGTTGGGTCTGAAAACATAAAAAGACATCAGTGGAAAACTAAAGAAATATGAATAAAGTCTTTAGCTTAGTTAAGAATATTGCATCAATGTCATTTCTTAGCTTTGCCAGTTGCATCTCAGTTGTTTAGTCTTAACATTATAGGAAATCAGGTGAAAACTATGAGAAATCTCTGTAATCACTTTGAAATTCATCCCTGAGTCTGAAATTAAATTTGAAAAAAGATTTTGAAAGAGAGAGAGGAGAGGGTAAGAGAAGAAAGAGATGGCTCATCCTATAGTCCAAGTATAAATGTTGAGTTGAAGCCAGGATGGGGAGGAGGGAGGCCTGACTAATAGTTACTTTGATTAATTGGCAAATTTCCTGGAGCCCATAGGGACCCATCATTTTCGGAAAGAACTGACCAGAAGTAGTTCCTTACTAATTACAAAATGAGAAGCCACTTCCTCCAGAGCCCTTAACTTCCTGTCCCCCAGAAGATTTCTCCAGGCACCCTGAGTGCTAAGACGTGTTCTGGACTGGAATGATCCAGACAGAGGAGAGACCTGGAAAGCTGGAACTCTGCAAATTCAGGGCACTTTGGGAACCTGTATCTCCCCTGAAACTGTAACCCACAAGGCTCTTCATGGCCTGGAAGTGTTTCCTCTGGGCATGAACTCTATGCCAGAAGGACAAGTGTCTTCAGATGTCCTAAAAAAACAGAGACCCTTGAGCCCCAGTATCATGCCATCACAGGACCTTGATGATTCTGGTTCTTAATCATCACAGGCTACAATTTCCCCTAAGTTCTTTTGAAAGTCTGTTGTTGTGTAAACCTTTGCCTTGGTGTGATTACTAAAAATCACAATGGGCATGATCCAAAGAGAGGGTAAGGAACTACACAATCCCTTCCTGAAAATATATCAAAGCTGGAAAGTGTTCATCTGCAATACTGGGAAATTTCTTAATTTTCCTGAGTTATATGAGCCCTGATGCTGGGAAAGATTTGAAGGTGGGAGGAGAAGGGGAAAACAGAGGATGAGATGGTTGGATGGCATCACTGACTCAATGGAGATGAGTTTGGGTAAACTCCGGGAGTTGGTCATGGACAAGGAGGCCTGGCATGCTGCAGTCCATGGGGTCTCAAGGAGTTGGACGACTGAGCAACTGAACTGAACTAAAGTGATATGAGCCAGTCTTTCCTGACAGTCAGCTGGTGAGTAAAAGGCACTGATCTCTGAGACTAGAGATCTGACTGTCCATAGGGCATCTTTCCAACTTTGGAACCATCTTCATGATCATAACCTACATCTAGCCAGGAAACAGGAGAGCTCAGAGCTATACACCAAGGTCAGTCTATCAGGTGCAAGAAATCCAAAATACTTGCCCAAGAGTGTCTGTCCATGAGATTTCCAGGCAAGAATACTGGAGTGCGTTGCCATACCCTCCTCTAAGGGATCTTCCCAACCCAGAAATCAAACCCAGGTCTCCTGTATTGCAGGTGATCTTTACCATCTAAGCTACCAGGGAAGCCCAGAAAATAGCAGAGCTCAGAGCTACACCAAGGTCAGTCTATCAGATGCAGGAAATCCAAATACTCGCCTAAGAGTGTCACACTTCCTTTCCCCAGAAAAATTCAAGGCCATAAACTTTTAGTCTGCTTGGAAGAAATGCTTAAATTCTGGGATATATCAAGGCATAGATGACCCAAATGTGGCAGCAGTAACGACAGGGTAGAACTGTAACATAGTAGCAGTAATAATAATGATGGAGACTTCTCTGGTAGGCCAGTGGTTAGGAATCCACCTTGCAATGCAAGGGACACGGGTCTGACTCCTGTTAGGTGAACGAAGATCCCCCATGCCACAAAGGAACTAAGCCCCTATTCCACAACTACTCAGCACACACACTCCAGAGCCTGCATACCACAACTAGAGTTCATGCGCCCAAACTAGAGAGTTGGTGCACCACAATAAAAAGGTCCTACACGATGTGACAAAGATCCTACATGCCACAACTAGCACCCAATGCAGCCAAATAAATATTAAAAAAGAATGATGGTAACAAGAATGCCAAAATTCACTGAGCATTTACTATGTCCCAGGCACTTATTACACACTTGATGTGTGTTATCTCATATAATCCTCTCCGTAACCTTCTGAGGTCAACTTGATTATTGTCTGCCATTTGAATGTAAAGCAACCAAGGCTTTATGAGATTAATAATTAGTCAATGACGCAGAGCTAGTAAGTGTAGAAAATGAACAAAACTGCTGTGACCCAAAGCCTACCAGCTTAACCACTACACTGCACTGAACCCTGTGTCTGTGATAAACTCCAGGGTATCCTGTCAACCTAATGTCTGTACCACGGCCTCTATGAGATGCTTCTGGGAAGAGTGAAGTGCTGAGAAATCAGCTTTGGTCCCTTCCCACTCGCTTCTGCCTCCCTACAGACACACCTTGCTCAGGCACCACGGCTTCACTCCTGAAGCTGTCTGTACAGTCCCAGAGGCTTTAACTCACAAGAGAGTTTCCTACCCAGTGTCTGAACACTCCCTGGTCCTCAGGGAAAGCTCTCTTCTAGCTGATAAGGGAAAGGGCCAGGAATAAGGCCTGTTTTCTGATCCCACCTCTGTCCCTAAACACCTCTTGGTCTTTCTGTGGGTTTACCTCTGGGTGCATATTCACATTTACTTCATGGAGATGTTTCAAGACAAAAGAATTTATCTTCTCAAGAGGGAGGGGATATGTGTATACATATAGCTTATTCATTTTGCTATACAGCAGAAACTAATGCAACATTGCAAAGCAATCATACTTTAATAAAAAAATTTTTATCTGGGCATGAAAATACTTATTACTAAACCAAATTGATTTAATACTGAAAAATCCTGAGAGTTTAGAGTCACTCTTGGAAATGTAAAGGTCATCTCACTGCTATATTACATATCTATATCACAGCCTCACATTACAGATGAGGCTCACCATCTACATTACAGATACCACCCAGTCTCTTTAGCGGAATCACTGTCACAGCTGCAGGCAGGCTGGCAGTGTGGCATGGGTTTTGTTTTTTTTTTCTTGATAAATTTCCTCTGGCTCTCCAAGTGATTCTGTTGAGTCCATCCATAAAAAGCTCTACATCCCCTGCCGTAGATGATAGACATATCACCCAAGATGACCAATCCAAAAAAAATGTATCTTCCTTACTGCTGAACAGCCCAAGAAGGGTTCACCCAAGTCCTTTCTGACAGATTGGCATGAATGTCTCTGTTACACTTTGATCCCAAGCTGTAAGAATGCGTGTGTCCACTGGGGATGTGTTGCCATAGAGAGAGCCGAAGAATAAAACAGAGTAGTGAAAAGTAATACTTATCACTGAGAGACATGTGAGACAAACAGAGACTGTGATGGAAACAGCAACAGACAGAGAGCTGACGAGTTGGTCTGAACCCCTGGATTCAGCTATGTCTGAAACCAGACCTACCACTTGAAGTTCCCAGTTAAATAAACCAAAAATACCCCCTTGTATATTTGGTTTGTATATGGAATTGTCTCTCACTTGCAATATATTAAGTCAGTCCTAACATACATTACAAGGTCACTGATACCAAAGTCTCCTAGTAAGTCCTTTTCATTTGTTTTTAACTGTTGAGAAAGTAGAAAAGTATAAAATAGCATATTTTCTCTTACAAAATAGAGAATCATTATTTTTCATAGACTAGCAGTTCTAAAGTTGAACAGAAAAATTACAGTAGTATGTTTGAGAAGTGAAAATAATAAGCTAAAAATGCCCAAAGGTTGTTAGCTCCAGAAATAGTGAATAATATTACACATAAATTAAATGTGCATATTAAAACCACATTTAATCTAGAAAACTCTGTATGTGTGTGTATGTGTGAACGTGCTAAGTCACTTTGGTCATGTCTGACTCTTTGCAGCTCTGTGGACTGCAAACTGCCAGGCTCCTCTGTCCATGAGATTCTCCAGGTAAAGATACTGGAGGGGATCTTCCTGACCCAGGGATCAAACCCGTGTCTCTTACATCTCCTACATTGGCAGCTGTGTTCTTTACCACTAGCACCACGTGGGAAGCCCATGTATGTGTATATGTACGTATGAATGACTTCCAGCCTCTAAATGATCTCGCCCTAAATGCAAGAAACATTTGTCCATTTGCCAACTGGATATCTCCTCTATGATGTCACTAGGCATTCAATATCAAAAAAACAATTCTGGAACCCTCTACAAAACCCGATCCTCTTTAGAGCTTTCTTTTTCAATAAAAATCTTTAATTCACCTAAAGGCTAAGGTACAATCTTCAAGTTATTCTTGATTCTATGCCTTCTTTCACCTCACATCTAATCAATCAACAAATTCTGTTGTTTCTGCTTGAAAACGTACCCTGAACCCAACTACTTCTATCTCCACCAGTATGAGCCCGGGCCAACCCACACCACCTCTCCTCTGGGTCACTGCCACAGTCTCTTAACTAGGATTTCTGCCTTCACTCACAATCCCTTCAAGCTGCTTGCTCATACAATAGCCAGGGGTATAATTTTTTTAATATAAATCGTATCATGTCACACCTGTTTAGAACCTACCCACCCCCACCATGGCTTACATTCAGAAGAAAAGCCTGAGTATTTATCATCATCTGCATGATGATTTGGCCCTTGGCAACCTATGATGTCATCTTTATTAGTGCTTACCTCATTCATTCTGCTTGAGCAGCAATCACTACAATACAGCCAGCATGCACTCACAGCAGTGCCTTTGCACTTCCTGTTTCTTCTGTCTAGAATGGTCTATCCCTCAGCTATCCTCACGGCTTGTTTCCTCTCTTCATTCAGGTCTTCACTCAAATGCCACCTCAACCAGGAAAACTTCTGGGCAGCCTGAGCAAATGCATCTCTCCTTTCAGAGGTGGCATTAAATTCCCCAACCTCCACCATAAGAGTAGGCTGCATGAATGACTTGTTCCTAAAAAACAAAGTATGGAAAGTGAAAAAAATAGTAATTTCACTGCAGAAAAACCTGGCAATCACCACCAGAACACAAAGATCAAGGTTAATATCCCAGCACTAAGTCATGCTGACAGGCATGTGCCCCAGGATAGGATGTGATGAAAAAGGCATCTGGCCTCTGTGGCCTCTTCCCAAACACCTACCTTTCCAACTGAACCATGAGAAAACATCAGACAAACCCAAAGTGGGAGACATTACACAAAATATCTGACCAGTACTCTTGAAAATGTCATGGTCGTGAAAAAAAAAAGACTGAAAAACTGCTACATATTACAGGCAACTAAAGATACATGAAGATTAAATGCAATGTGATACCCTGGACTGGATCCTAGAACAGAAAGAGGACATTTGTGGAAAAACTAGTGAAATCTAAATAAAGTCTGAAGTCTAGCTGACAGTGATGTACTAATGTTAGTTTCTTAGTTACACATGGACCACAATGAGGCAAAATGTTACATGGGAGACACAGGAACTTTCTGTACCACCTTTGCAACTTTCCTGTAAATGCAAAATTGTTCTAAAATAAACATCTATTTTCCCCTAAATGGACAAGGAGAGTGAATAGGCAAATCATTAAGGAAATTCATATGATCAGAAACCTATGGGGACTTCCCTGCTGATGGTCCAGGGGTTAAGACTTCTTTCGGTGTAGGTAGTACCAGCTCGATCCCTGACTGGGGAGTTAAGACCTCACGTGGCTCATAGCCAAAAAACTAAGACATGAAGCAGAAGCAATACTGTAACAAATTCAATAAAGACTTTTTAAATGGTCCACATTAAAAAAAACTTTTTAAAAAACTATGAAAATTATGTACAATACAGATAATCAAAGACATTTAAATGATAATAATGAGTTTTCACCCATCAGAATGATGATGATTTTCAAAAAGGATAATACCTAAAGTTCCTTAAAAGTGAGTAGATTATGAGTGACTTATTTTTCCCTCTACA
The DNA here is from genome assembly GCA_006408675.1 of Madoqua kirkii. Lineage (NCBI taxonomy): Eukaryota > Metazoa > Chordata > Mammalia > Artiodactyla > Bovidae > Madoqua > Madoqua kirkii. The sequence continues at coordinate 7,592 of SJYC01038585.1, forward strand.
TAATGTAATTGGCCAATGGAATCCAACGCCTTTATCAAATTCATCTCCCAAGGAAAAAAGCAAGTACTCAATATAATAAATAATATTTATTGAACACTTACAGTGTGTCAGACACCATGAAAAACAGTACATAATCATGGGATCATTTGATTCTGCTGCTGCTGCTGCTGCTAAGTCGCTTCAGTCGTGTCTGACTCTGTACGACCCCATAGACAGCAGCCCACCAAGCTCCTCTGTCCATGGGATTCTTCAAGCAAGAGTACTGGAGTGGGTTGCCACTGCCTTCTGATGATAGTTCTATAAAGCAGATACTCTTATGATCATCTACATTTCAAGGAAGAGAAGTCTAAAGTGTAACCTTGCTAGATTATTCATTACAACAACGGCTGTTCCACTGGCCATGCATCGCTGTGTCTGTGGCCTGGCACGGCCCCTCCCAAAGTGACTCTGGGTTTAGCCATCTCACTTGTTCGAGCCAAACTTCTGATGATAGTTCTATAAAGCAGATACTCTTATGATCATCTACATTTCAAGGAAGAGAAGTCTAAAGTGTAACCTTGCTAGATTATTCATTACAACAACGGCTGTTCCACTGGCCATGCGTCGCTGTGTCTGTGGCCTGGCACGGCCCCTCCCAAAGTGACTCTGGGTTTAGCCATCTCACTTGTTCGAGCCAACAACTGCAAATAGAGGATCTCCCTCTCTCTGCTTTTGAAATCTTGCCTCAATGTTAAAAAATTCTCAGCCCCTGATGATTCAAGGTCAGCCAACAGCCACCACCAACCACCAGACATGAGAGAGAAGTCAGCTGAGACCATCCAGCTTCTGGTGACTTTAGCCATGTTAAGGGACCCCAGGTGAGAGAAGCTGAAGATCCACCAAGCTGAGCCCAGAACACATACATTCATGAGCAAATAAAATGCTTATTTCAAACCACCAAGTTTGGGGATAGTTTGTTCTGCAGAAATAGACAACTAGTCACCTTATGAGAATTTGTTCTTTCTACTTTATACCTGAAGAATCTAAGACTTAGAAATTTGTCTAGTATGCGGCAGAGCTGGGCTTTACAGAGACATAGTAATTCATTTTTTTTGTTTTTTGGCCACACCATGCAGCACCCAAGATCTTAGTACCTCAACCAGGTATCGAGTCCACATCCCCTGCATTGGAAAGGCAGAATCTAACCACTGGACTGCCAGGGAAGTCAGGGACATAGTAATTTTAATTTTAAAAGTCAGCATTCTTTCACTCTGTACTGATCTTCTCATCAGTCTATTCAGTAAAGTTTAAAATGAGAAACTACAATTGAAGGATTGCAAAAGGGGGTTGTTTCAGTAATCTATGATACAGATACAACAGATGATACAAGAAAGTATCACTAATGACACAATGGAAGGTAGTTACGCTCCTAGCCATATAAATCTATTGCTGAGATGAGAAGATAATGAAAGCTCATTTTTGCTGGGTGTTAACTATGTGTCAGACATTATTCTCGGGAGTTTTTTACATTCTCTATTTCATTTGTTGTTCATGACAATTCTGTGGATAGATTGTAAATTATTCTCATTGATTATTATTCTCGATTATTTCAGGTCCTCATTTCCTTAAAAATAAGGAAATAGATTCAGAGTAATTAACTTGCTGAAGGTCACAGAGCTAACAAGTGGCAAAGCTGAGATGCAAACCCAGGGACAAATGGCAAAGCTGAGATGCAAACCCAAATGTCCAAGGCCAGGTTCCTAACCACATCATGCTGTTCTTTGCACGATGCATTTTTCTGTGAGAAAGATCAGATTACAAAAACAATAGGTGCTTCCATTTTGGTAACAGAAAAGAAAGGGTGGGTGGTCGTAGCATGGATTTACATAGGCACAGAAAAGAATACGAAGGAACTTCTAAACATCAGTGACATCTGAGTGGCTTGTAAATGACTTATTTCTTCTATACTGTTTTCTGTATTTTCTGATTTTCTGAAGTAAAAATTTATAATTCTGATTATAGGTAACAGACAATTCTTTTTAAACAAAAAATGCAATACTGCAATATTTTAAAATAAGAGATTTACAAATTCACAGAATAACTACCAAGTCCCACATGACCATGTAAAGAAATACAGTTTTGTACCTATGTCTGGTGCCAGATGTTAACCAGACTTATTTTGGTGAACTCTTTGCAATATATACAAATATGGAATCATTATACTATACACCAGAAACTAATATAATGTCAGATATCAACTATACTTCATTTTAAAAAAAGAAAATATGGTACAAACTAAAACAATCAATTAAAATAATTCATCAGTTACAATAATTAACTAATCTTTTTTCACCAAATGGGCATCTTTTAAATGTCAATTCTAAGTACATGCTAAGGTTCTGGATGCTATCTTCAGCTGCTGTCACTGGAAA
>SJYC01038586.1:0-15528 GCA_006408675.1 Madoqua kirkii
CTGAGGGAGAGGGAGAGGGTGGGATGATTTGAGAGAATTGCATTGAAACATGTATACTATCATGTAAGAAATGACAAAGTGCCAGTCTATGTTTGATACGGGATACAGGATGCTTGGGGCTGGTGCACAGAGATGATCCAGAGAGATGATATGGGGTGGGAGGTGGGAGGGGGGGTTCAGGATTGGGAGCTCTTATATGGTGGATTCATGTAAATGTATGGCAAAACCAATACAGTATTGTAAAGTAAAATAAAGTAAAAATAAAATTAAAAAAAAAAGGAATGGGACATCTGATGTCAACCCTGAAATTGTTCCAGGACAAGGGAAGAATGGAAAGTGCTAGCATTTCTCTTTTCCCTAAACTCTCCCTTGCCAAGGCCCACCTAAGATACTGAAAATTGAAATTGTATGTCACTTATTATATGATCACTTGGGAAATCTGGAAAATAAATGAGATGTTTTTCAACTACACTGAATATTTCAAAAAATAAGCATGGCTCAAAGGGAAAGGAGTTTTCATTAAAACAGCCTTTCTAACCTGCTAAACACAACTTGAATTTTCCCCTGGATTTGGTAGGTGGGGAAGGTAATTTGCTCATCTTCTAGGAAAAGGAAAAGAAAATTCTTTCAGACTATGGATTTCATGGTCTATGAAAGATCATCAGTTTATACTCCCACTAGAAAATTCCTTCTGCCTTTCATTATTCCTAATTTTATATTCAGAAATGATGAATATATAGCCTGCAGTGGTGTTATCTGAGTGAGAAGAAATTAAGTTATAAATCTATAGGAAGCCTTCGTCCTCACAAATGATATTAAATATTGAGAAAGCAGATTTATGGATTGATTTCTTTTAGCACTTATTTCAAAGTCTAATCATAAACTTTGTCAATCACAGATACGAATATCCAACTATACAACTTGGAATCCAACTGCAGCTCTCTGCCATTGCCTTGGCATAATCCTTGGGGTGCTTTTATCCTAAGCATTTTGGTCAGAGACAGAGCCCCCTTTGGAATATCACAAGCCACATTATCTGCAGCTGCTTATTCCACAAGACACCACTAAAACCCATGATTACCAGTTTCTCTCAGTTGTTGGTGAGAAAAGATTAGCAAAAACACAATTATTTAAATCCATAAAAGTATCGATTTATTTCCACTCCATGCAGACTTTGAAAGATTTCACGGACCAAATGCCACCATAATTGGGTTTCATAGGAAGTAGAAGGATTCTATATGATTAAAGGGACTTGTTTCCATAGTCAACGTAAGTTCAAGGGACTAGTAATTCATTCATATGGGATGAAAAATTAGAGTGAGAATATGTCCCTTCTACAACTTGGCCTTCTACCCACCTTTCCACACTCTAGACTTAACTCTTGGACCCTTACCTACCCTGTCTTAAATCCCACCTTCTCAAATTCATCCTTCCCTTTGAATTAATCCAGTCTATTCCCATTTATTAGACTCATCAAAAGTCTCATTTGAAGAACTCAGAAAAACAGTATGCTGCTGCTAAGTTGCTTCAGTCGTGTCTGACTCTGTGCGACCCCATAGATGGCAGCCCACCAGGCTCCGCCATCCCTGGGATTCTCCAGGCAAGAACACTGGATTGGGTTGCCATTTCCTTCTCCAATGCATTGAAGTGAAAAGTGAAAGTGAAGTCACTCAGTCATGTCCGACTCTTAGCGATCCCATGGACTGTGGCCCACCAGGCTCCTCCATCCATGGGATTTTCCAGGCAAGATTACTGGAGTGGAGTGCCATTACCTTCTCCAGAAAAACAGTATAGATGATCTTATTTGCAAAGCAGGAAGAGAGACAAAGATGTAGAGAACAAATGTATGGAAACCAAGGGGAGAAGAGGAGGTAGGAATTGGGAGGTTAGCATTGATACATATATACTAGTAATACTACATATAAAATAGACAGGGGCTTCCCCAGTGGCTCAGCAGGTACAGAATCCACCTGCAATGCAGGAAACACAGGAGATGCAAGTTTGACCCCTGGGTTGGGAAGATCACCTAGAGAAGGAAATGGCAACCTGCTCTAGGATTCCTGCCTGAAAAACCTCATGAACAGAAGGGCCTGGCAGGTTAGAGTCCAGAGAGTTGCAGAGTCGGACACAACTGAGCGACTAAACACACACATAAAACAGATAACTAATGAGAACCTAATATATAGCACAAGGAACTTGGCTGTATGCTCTGTGGTGGCCTGAATGAGGAGGGGGTCCAAAAGGGAGAGGATATATGTGTGGCTGGTTCATTTTGCTGTGCAGTAGAATTTAACACAACATCATAAAGCGAAGTTAGTTTTTTTAAAAAATCCCATCTGCTAGGTACTTACCATTCAACTCTCACATCTTTCATAAGCCTTCTAGTTCACTTCTCTAAGCACTGAGAATTTAATCTCTCCACCTCCGTACTCTCAGAATGCACTGCCTTCACCAGAATTAAAGCCTTTAAACATTTCAGATTGGGGTTCCTCATGTATCTTTCTCATTATTTGTGAGCTCTGATTCAAAAATTTACTGTGTATCATTCTTCTAGCATTTAACACAACCATATGCCCAAATAAATGGTGTGTTTATTTAAACAGAATGGGAGAGAAAGGAATGGAAGTAGTTCTAAGGGATAGCTTTGCAGGACCAGGTTAAGTTGCCAAAACAGCTTTTCTGAAGGTCCAGGAATTCTGTAATAAATACAATGTCTTTAGGCCATGGGACCCTAAAAACAGGGGACAAAATGTCCTCAGAGAAACTGACACAGAGAAGTAGAAGAGGACAGAGTGTCCAGTAAAGGGGATACTTTAGCAAAAATCAAGGTGTACTCACTCTTCCGGAACTGCCTTAAATTCCTTCTTCTTCAAGAAGAATCTCCCAACTCTGCCACTGAATCTTCCCCCATCAAGGTGAACTATGACTCCCTGCGACCACCCCAGCACCACAGACCACAATATCAGAGTAAGTGCATTTAAAGCTCCTCCATACACACTTCCACGTTCCATTCCCTTGTACCTCGCGAGGGCAGTTTTCCTCATTTTATAGATGAAGAAAGAGAATCACAGAGATTCAGTCATTTTCCTGAGGTCCCATAAGCAGTTTATGGCAGAGCCGGGACTCTCGGCCAGGTCTCCTTTATCTCTATTTGAGAGCTGGAGTTGCTGTCTACCCTCCCACTTTGCAGGAGTAAGATTTCCAAGCCTTGGCTACATTGAACCTTTGGGGGTTGCAGAGGGAAGAGTAGCAAGCAGTTCGAGCTGTGGAAGCAGAGGGCTCAGGCAAGGCAAGGTGAGGAGAGGAGAGGGTGAGCCCTGAGGCTGCAGTTTATTGTGTGCGGGAAGTTCAGAAGCAGAACCTTCCTCTAGCAGCATAAACTTTGTTCTATTCAGTTAAGATAAACCCTTCAAAGAGTAGCAGTAATTCAAGTCAAGTTCAAGGAAAGGACTCTATTCCTGCTGGCAGGCTGGGATGAGAGAGTGCTTGTAACCCACTCAGGAGTTGTAGGTCCAGTTAGGGTGAAAAGTATGAGAAAGGAAAAGGCAAGATCCTTTGAGTCCTGAAAATATGCAAATTTGAGACATCCGCTCTTCAGAGACAGTGCAAATATCTCCTTGACTAAAGTCCATGACATTCAGCCACAGGCTGAAGTAGCCACTTCTCATGGACAAGAGTTGCTGACAAGGATGCCGAATTCAATGTTGTGACATTTTATGGCAATTAACCCAACACCCATGGTTATATATTAATGATAGACTGGACAGAAAAGATGGTCCACAACTCAGCGCAAATTTTTTCAAGAAAATTCTTTGACTCTTTTGACATTTGGTATGAAGCCAACATTAACATATTAAGTCAACATTGAACTAATGCAAAAGATACATCTAGTAATGAGAGGGAAAAAGCAAACCAAGATAATGGGAAGAGATCATTTAAAATGGAGATAGAAAATAAGCAAATCTTTATAAAAATGAACATCTGCTCATTATAAAAAGATTTTACATTTTAACATAGGTTGTATGAGTACTAATTTATAAGTTTATTTTAAATATTATTCTATCTTGCTTCAGTAGGTTTAGATATGCAAAAAGAATCTGAAATTATAAAAGTGTATGTGTATATATACATACACACATATATATACACACACACATATATATACCTATATACACATACATATATACGTATACACATACACACACATATATATATACACATGCACATGCTACATGGCTTCCCTTGTAGCTCAGTTGGTAAAGAATCTGCCTGGAGTGCAGGAGACCTGGGTTCGATCCCTGGGTTGGGAAGATCCCCTGGAGAAGGAAATGGCAACCCACTCCAGTACCCTTGCCTGGAAAATCTCATGGACAGAGGACCCTTGTGGGCTGCAGTCCATGGGATCATAAAGAGTTGGGCACGACTGAGTGACTAACACTTACTTACTTATACGCATATATACTTTCCTTTTAGATACTGACAAAGACTCAGAAATCTTAAGCAGGTTGTGAATAGAATAAACAGAATAATAATTTAGCTAAACAAACAAATTTTAAATGTCCATCAACAAAGGAATGGATCAAGATGATGTGGTACATATATACACCAGAAGATTACTCAGCCGTAAAAAGGAATGAAGTTGGACCATTTGCAGAGATGTGGATGGATCCAGAGTCTGTCATACAGAGTGAAGTAAGTCATAAAAAGGGAAACAAATATTGTATATTAACTCATATATGTGGAAACTAGAAAAATGGTATAGATGATCTTACTTGCAAAGCAGCATAGAGACACTTATGCAGAGATCAAACATATGGATACCAAAGGGGATAGAAAGGCGGGTGGGTTGGATGAATCAGGAAATTGGGATTGACATATATAGCCTACTTATATTATGTATAAAATAGAAACTTACACAATACTGTAAAGAACTATACTCCAATAAAAATTAACTTTAAAAAATAAATAAATTTCGAGAGGAATGAATGACTGTGCTGATAAGGGAATTTTCTCCTGGCTGGTCCAAAAAGCTACCGGGAAAGACTGAAAGTGGGAGCTGTCCTCACTCCCTCCCACACTCACAACTCCCAGATGTCAGCCACTAGGAAGTGAAGAGAGAAAGAGAAAGACTCAGTAGAGGGGTCTCTGGAGAGCTGGAGACCATGAGAAATTCAAAGAACCAAACAGAAAAACCACTTCCTCCTTTCCTGATCTAGAGGAAGAAATTTAAGACTCAGTTACAGCATTGCTATAGAGTGTGTGCGCATGTATGTTCTAAGGCAAACTTAAACCAGGTTCTAAATGACTGTCAGATAAGCAGAACTTAGAAGCCTAGGAAAAACCCAAAGAACTGCATTTTATCTGAAGAAGTAAATCCATTATTATTTATGTATTATGATTTCTTGCCTAATTAAAAGAGGGTAGGGGGATTTGATATAGCTTTTTGCTAAAGTCAGGCATAAATACTGTTTGAATAGAAATTAAAACCAGAAAAGGAGTAAGAAACAAATATCCTAACCACAAAGGATAATACGGTTACTGTGACTGAACTCCACGCCTGGCCCCAAGCTTCTTGGCAGTCAAGACCAAAAGGAAAACACAGTGAGTTATACAGTGCCAATGAAGGAAAGCACACAAATACTTCAAGGGAGAAAACCTTTGTTTCTGGTAATAAATTTTCCAAAAAGCATTCATCACTAAATTAAACAATAATTGATAACAGTTGAGGCCTTGCGGAAGGAGCTTGCATTTGTATTTCTGAAAGAGAGCTATTTTTTATCTTGGCATAAATGTATAATTCATCTCTTACTTATGAGAGGTTCATATGTCTGTGACTGATGCTACAATTAATCGTATACCTATACAAAAATGTCTAAGATCATGGACAATATGTTAAAAGTCTCTCTCAGTTTTTTTAATTAGCAAACTTTACCACTGCAATCAAAGCCAAATGCCAGTCGATGGTGGCACCCAGTAGAATTGATTTTAATCTTCACATCTACTAAGAGATACAAGGCACCATCTCTAGCTTCAAAACTGAGTGAGCATTCTAGTCCCAGTGGGATTTTTAAATAGCTTGGATATTTTACCACAGTCACGCTGAAGAATTGATGCTTTTGAACTGTGGTGTTGGAGAAGACTCTTGAGAGTCCCTTGGACTGCAAGGAGATCCAGCCAGTCCATTCTGAAGGAGATCAGCCCTGGGATTTCTTTGGAAGGAATGATGCTAAAGCTGAAACTCCAGTACTTTGGCCACTTCATGCGAAGAGTTGACTCATTGGAAAAGACTCTGATGCTGGGAGGGATTGGGGGCGGGAGGAGAAGGGGACGACAGAGGATGAGATGACTAGATGGCATCACGGACTCAATGGACATGAATCTGAGTGAACTCCGGGAGTTGGTAATGGACAGGGGGCCTGGTGTGCTGTGATTCATGGGGTTGCAAAGAGTCGGACACGACTGAGCAACTGAACTGAACTGAAAGGTTTTTTTTGAGTGCAGTGGGCTTGTTCTCATTTTGATTTCAGAAGCGGCAGAATGGTTTTCTGCTTCTGGGTTGGAATGATGAAGACAAGTGTCTTCATCAAAGCATAACACTGACACATGGAAAAGGGTTACAGAAAAGATTAAGAAGTGAAAAACAAAGTTCCAAAACAAGAGACAAAACGGGAAGTTCAAATTTCAAGGGAAAGAGTGTCAGCTATGAAGGACACAAGAAACATTTGCAGGTGAATTTTCAAGGAATAGGTAACTTTTAGAAAGGACTGAAAGTCACTGAAAATCTGCTTTAAAATCAGAACTCATGAACGAATAGGAAGAAAAACTTACAAAGACTATAGACATTTTGGAAATCCAAGGGGTTACCTAAGAGTTCAAGGGGCCTTATTCTATAATATATATCAAGTGTAAGAACAGAAATAATCACATCTACATGGGGATTTAAAGCCTGTGACTATTGCTAGCAGAGTTGAACAAAGTGGAAAGAAGAGGGTAGACAGGATAGGAGATTTGGTACAGAAATAAGAAGAGAAAGATGACCTACAGAGCAGCAGCATAGAAGGGCCAGTAGAAAGAGGCTGGACTGGGAGCTGGATGCAGTTGGATGTGACTTCTCTTTTACCACTCACTGTCCTGTCATATGAGTCAAGTTACAAAACTCCAAGCGCCACATTCTTCATTCATAAAAATAAGAACAGAGTTATCAGGCCAGGTAAGTGGCATCATACAAAAAGTACCGAGCATAGTGCCCTCCACAAAGACTGCTGCTGCTGCTAAGTCGCTTCAGTTGTATCTGACTCTGTGCGACCCCATAGATGGCAGCCCACCAGGCTCCCCTGTCCCTGGGATTCTCCAGGCAAGAACACTGGAGTGGGTTGCCATTTCCTTCTCCAATGCATGAAAGTGAAAAGTGAAAGTGAAGTCGCTCAGTCGTGTCTGACTCCTAGCGACCCCATGGACTGCAGCCCACCAGGCTCCTCCACCCATGGGATTTTCCAGGCAAGAACACTGGAGTGGGGTGCCATTGCCTTCTCCAATGCATGAAAGTGAAAAGTGAAAGTGAAGTCACTCAGTCGTGTCCAACTCTTCGCAACCCTATGGACTGCAGCCCACCAGGCTCCTCCACCCATGGGATTTTCCAGGCAAGAGGACTGGAGTGGGGTGCCATTGCCTTCTCCACCACAAAGACTACTGAGGCATTTACAGGGACTGGAGGTGGGGGACAGAGAAAGAGTGAGAGGTGAAAAAGGAAGGATGGGGGAGAGAGAAGGGAAGGATGAGAGAGGGAGTAGGGAGGGAAGCAGGGGGGGGGGGGGAAGGAAGGAGACCCGGAGGAAGAAAAGAAGGATGAAAGGAAAAGAGGGAAGGAGGAAAGAGAAAGAGGGAGGGAGGAAGGAAAAGAGGCAGGAAGGGAGAAAGAGAGAAAGAAAGGTGAGGGAAGAGGAAGGAGGAAGCAAAGAAAGAGAAGAATCTCTACTCAGGGAGGCCAGAAAGAAATACAGACAGCCAAGTAAAATAGCGAAGATAGCCCACGCTGTTATACACTACTGGATGGAGTATATTGGAGAAGCTATGCCTTAAAGACTGTGGTCCATGGGGTCGCATAGAGTCGGACATGACTGGAGTGACTAAGCAAGCGAGGTGCCTCAGAGATGACTGAGTTCAACTCCAATCTCATAGTGAGTTAAGTCGTGTCCAACTCTTTGTGACCCCGTGGACTATACAGTCCATGGAATTCTCCAGCCAGAATACTGGAGTGGGTAGCCATTCCCTTCACCAGGAGATCTTCCCAACCCAGGGATCGAACTCAGGTCTCCCACTTGGCAAGCAGATTCTTTACCAGCTGAACCACCACGTAAGCCCACAGATAAACTGATGCCCAAAGTGGTTCTATCTCAAGATCTCACTGTGAGTTTGCAATAGATCTCTTCTCTGGGGGAAAAAAATCTATTATACTTATTTTAGAAAATTAACAGGGGATGAGCATAGCCCTGGTTGACCTACATTTCCAAAATTTATTGCCTGAATTTTTTTACTTGCTTTTGGCCTAGTCACTTGAAGACATTCTCCTAAGTTTAATGAATAGTGTCTCAGATTCTATTTAAGTATAAATCTAAAGAACCTATTGTACATTTTATTCATTATAAGACTGCCAAGACTGAGCATGTTGCTCTTTGGAGTAAATAATTATTACCTCTTTGTTACTGTAACCACTGTCTCTGAAGGCAATTTAGCCCAGACATGTCAATTAATACCAGAATCATTAGTTCTTGGCAGCCAGTGCCCCTTGATATCTTCTCCCTTATTCTAGCCAAATCCTAGCAGCTATAATAACAGAGATCCTTTTCAGTGCCTTGTATCCTTGGTTGTTATTTTTAAATTGTAGCTAGAATGTGTATTTCTGAAAGATTTAAAAAAAAACTTTTGTTTTGAAAAAAATTTATATATCCCAGCCAATGAAGTCTATTGTTGAATACTTGTAAGAAATACAGGAACATGTTTCAGTTCTTTCTTTCATTATTTCAAAGTCCAAACTAAAAAGTCACTAAAAAAATACTCATTGGAATGGGATTTTGGTTTATGCTTATTTTTGACATCAGCATATGCCCCAGGATCTACTTAGGTTGAGTTCGTCTTAAGAAAATGGCAGAGGGACTTGGTTCCACCTTTTAATCAGATTTCACTTGGTGACCACTATCAATCTCCTTTCAGTGATCAGATGTCAGCTACGTTTTTAGACTCTTTACATCTTTACAGAGAAGTACCAGGCAGATCCCCTCATTTCCTGAAGAAGCTTAGCATCTAAAAGGGGAGATAATACTTAAAAAGTTTAAAAGATGATCCCATGAATTGGTAAACATATTAAAATTTGTATTGAATTCTAAAAACAAAGGTAATTACCAACCAAGAGAAGACATCATCCTGTCAGTTACTAAATGTGTGTGTGCATGCTCTGTCACTTCAGTCATGTCTGACTCTTTGTGACCCCACGGACAGAAGCCCTCAAGGCTTCTCTGTCCATAGGATTTCCCAGGCAAGAATTCTGGAACAGGGTGCCATCTCCTCCTCCAGAGGGTCTTCCCGACCCAGGGATTGAACCAGTGGCTCCTGCAGCTCCTGCATTGGCGAATGGATTATTTACCACTGAGCCACTTGGGAAGCCCAATTACTAAATGAGTAATTATCAAATGCATAATTTAGTCAATGAATGCGAGCTGAGAGGGGTAAGATGGTCAAAAAAGACCTACGTTCTCATCATGTCATCATCATGAATATCAAAATCACCATCATCACCATGTATCTACAGGAAAATTGCTTATCATGTGCCACTGGCTTAGTTTAAGTACTTTATGCACACTACCTCATTTAATTTTTACACCAACTTATGAGATCAGTGATATTATCTTCATGTACAGATGAGGAAACTGAAGCTCAGAAAGGTTAAGTGACTTGTCCAAGATCACACAATTAGTAAGTACCAGAGCTGAGACTTGAATCCACACATTCTGGCTTCACAGTGTAAACCCAAAGAAAGTAAGATTTGATTTCGGTCTTGAAGGACTGGTAAGATTTCACTAAATGAGGAGGAGACTGAAGGGGGAAAGGAAAATCAAAAAGGTGAGAAAACTCAGTCCACCAAAGTGGAGAAATATGATTGGAGAGTTGCTGTTAACAATAAAACAACTGAGACTTCTTAGCAAGAAACAGAAAAATCAAAATGACATTTTAGGAAGATGTTCAGTTCAGTCGCTCAGTCGTGTCCGACTCTTTGCTAGATAGATTCAAACAGCTAAAGGACTAGTTGACAGACCTTCACTGTAAGTCAGGTTTTCGGGTATAAAGACTTAAAGAAGCAGGAATGAGAAGAACTGAATCAATGAGAAGCATTACAACAAGAAGCGTCCGTCTCAGTCACTGAACGAGCCTAAGGGGTCAGAGAAAATGGAGACCCAAAGATGGCTCTGAATTCAACCTGGGCAAATAGGAATATGGTGTCATCCTGACAAATCTGGAGAGTTGATTTTACAAAGACAAGGATGAACTAAATTGATAATTTCCCTGAAGTCTCTGGTTTTCCTACACAACTCAGTTCTTCGTTGCTTACCTCTGTCTCTGACACGCTATGTTTCTATTCCCCAAGGCTTAGTCTTTGATCCTCTTGTCTTCTTTCCCATCCTTTACTCTACATTTTCATGAGCACTCTGACAGAAGTGTGACAGATCACCCTTCTCACGATCACTCTGAAGGTTTGGATAGGTTTTCATAGGGACAGTTGCGATAATATGGATTGCCTAAAATATTTTGCTCCCCCTTTGCATGAAGATGGCTTGAATGTCTGGCATACTCTGTAGCCTGTACACTTTAGGATAGCACCCTTGCTGAGATCTCCGTGTACAGCTTTGAATTCAGAGGATTTGGGCTGGCTTGGACTGCAAGGAGAGCCAACCAGTCCATTTTGAAGGGGATCAACCCTGGGATTTCTTTGGAAGGAATGATGCTAAAGCTGAAACTCCAGTACTTTGGCCACCTCGTGCCAAGAGTTGACTCATTGGAAAAGACTCTGATGCTGGGAAGGATTGGGGGCAGGAGGAGAAGGGGACGACAGGTTGAGATGGCTGGATGGCATCACGGACTCGATGAACGTGAGTGTGAGTGAACTCCAGGAGATGGTGATGGACAGGGAGGCCTGGCTTGCTGCAATTCATGGGATCGCAAAGAGTCGGACATGACTGAGCGACTGAACTGAACTGAACTAATGATGCCTCTAGAATATTGTCATGTTTGCCTTAATGATATTTCCAAACAAGCTGTGATCAGAATGCCTAAAAAGTGGACTAAGATTTGAGATTTGTGTACCCTTTTGTGCCTGCTTGCTAGTAAATGTTGCACATGTGTTCAGATGTACTCCGAAACTTGCTTTCATTGTAACCTGGTAATGAGGTGGTGAAGGAACGGCAAAACCTTTCTGGCCTCTCTTGATGGCTGTACCCAAAGGGACAGAATAATCATACATAAACAATTAGTCTGAGCTAGTTCATATTCTGTGGATTTAAGAGAGAACAAGGGAAAATAGAAACTGGAGACAGTAAGTACAGACAATTCTTTCAAGACACTTTGTAAATGAAACATAGATTTAGGACCACGATGTGGTCAGGCGGGTGGCGGGGGGTAAGGGTAGTGAAGTCAAGAAGGATTATTGCATTCTTTCTGAGTCGTCAATAAAGTAATCCTCATTTCTAACTTCTTAAAAAAATATTTTCCCAATACACGAAAAGTATCACAAAGAAAAATAATTGAGAGCGTGTGATGCTCAAAGGTGTTCTAAGTTAATTCACATCTTAATTATCATCTATATTTGAATGTGCCCATATGTGATCTATTTATTATCCCAAAGAGTTTGGCAAATTAAGCAGTTTATTTAGACCAATAAAATCAGTTTTTAAGTTTTTAACATTTTAACCACTGAGAAAGAGAACAGTCTTGGGCTTTCCAGAAGGCATCTGTTATTCTGTTCCATTTCTGTGGAATGCCATTCCCCTTCAACCACCACAAACAAACATTCAACAGTATTTGTTCTTTGGAGCATTTTGTTTCCATAACTTCAGGTCACAGGAAGGTTGGACAGAAGAGAGGGACTTCTTGTTAATGAATCCTTCTCTTTTTCCAAAGGCTTAACCCTGATCCATTAGAATGCTTGATTTTCTTCTACAATAAATATACCCCAAGGTTATTTTCCTTGGTGAATTAGCTGGGCACAAATGAATCCTGAATTTTCAGGCCTGACTTCAATTTTTTTTCCTTTTACAATTCTCTGCCTGGCAGAATTCTCAGGTTGAAGACTGACTCACACAGATGGCCAGATTGGGCATTCTGATTAAAAGAATGAGTCTCTTCGGCTGATGCTAGTTATTGTAAGGAACTAACCAAGGAAAGGTGAGTCCTAAATATCTTTTCTAGAGAAAAGACTTAGCCAGCCAAAATAAATTAAGTACATTTAGACAAGGCACATTCTAAACATTTCTAACCCACTATCCAGCTGTTTCTATGAAAACATCTCCAAATTGGTTCCTTTTGGGAAGCATAATTTTGAAACACTGATGAAAACAAATGTCCATTTTTCAACAGATCTAATGAACTGTTCAACTTTATTAAACAGCGAACTTATTATTCTGCATTTTTCTTCCTATACAAAAGGTTTCATTTTCATAATCAAAAAATAATAAATACTTGAGTTCAAGTTGTCCTCCACTTGAAGGAAGCCATGAATTCTATCGATCTTAAAAATCCATCTTTGAAGAGAGATCATTGGCAAGGTATGAGAACATTAATAACTGATACATTTATTTTGCTTTAATTTCTTAAAGGAACTTCACATCATTCTCACAACCTATGCAATACAATAGAGATGGGCAGGCATCATTATTACCATTTTGCAAATGGGTAAACTGAGGTTCATAAATTTAAGGGACTTACTCGAGGTCCCAAAGCTTGGAATGCTAAAGGCAAAACACAATTATATAACTTCAAACTCCAGCCCCACAGCTTTTCATGGCATCACTTATGTCTTGTTTGAGTATCTGAGAAGACAGTGAATCTACCAGTATAGTCCCTATTTCCAACACTGTTCATAACAACCATTTCTCAGCTGATTTAGTGACTGAATTCCATACAGGCCTTTCTGAATAGATTACTATAAAGATCATAGTATCTATAGTTTAAAAAGATTTCAGCCACAAAACTTGTAATGCTCAAGTAAGTTGATGGATCAAACATAACAAGGAGTCTAAAGATTCAGAAGTGATTAAAATCAATATTTCTAGTTAATACTGCATTCATACTATAATGTTAAATAATTTTAACTCTAATATTAACTCCTCAACAGTTAGAAAGAGGGAAGGAAAAAGTGTATGTTTGTTTAAAAAGAGACTAAACAATGTCTAATAAAATCATAAACAATTGCTATATAGAGCTCACAAAGTTTTCAGTTCAAGGTGGCAGAAGAAACACATATGTTTACTTTTTATTCCTTCCCAAAACCCATTTGAAAATAAGAAGTTCTTTTTAAAAAATAAACCCCTAACAGCAATGGAAACAAGAAATAATATAATCAGTAGACCAGCAACTTTGAGGAAATAAAAAGCAGATGAGATCAAACTGATGGAAAATCCAAACCAGAGAAAACTGCAACACACAGTAGGTGTGGGAAAGACAGCCGTGAACGAGACATTCATCTCTAAGGACTTGTCACAGAGAAACTGCAAGTTCTGATTCCACAAATGAGAGGGGCAGAGTGGATGAGGAGGAGATTACCAAGATAAGCCATCAAAGAAACACCGACAGAGCAGGTGAGCCAGGGGTGGCCCTGAATCTCCCTATCTATGGAAATTTTCTGGCTGGGTATTGCTTCCACAGGATCTGACTAAGAAGGGCTCCCAGCATAGGGCATGAAATGGAAGCATAGCCAAGGCTGGGTTGCCATTCCCTTCCCCAGGGAATCTTCCCCATCCAGGGATCAAACCTGGGTCCCTGCACGGCAGGCAGAGGTAGCAGGAAAGCCCAGAGGTAACTCCAGACGCCCACAATGGACACATACACACACACACATACACACACACACACACACACACACACACGAAAGGAAGCAGTTTCCACACCCAAATATTTCTTGCACTGGAAATCCTGGAGTCTCAGCCTGAACAGCTGCTCCCAGTATGTAGTCTAAAAGAAACCATGTCTGCTTACACAGAAATTTTTAAATTCTCAATGAAATGCTATGTTCCTAGAAAACATAAATATACACAGTTCCAGAAGAAATTGTAAACCCAAACTAGATAATAATTTAGGGGAAAATGAAGTACATATGTGTGATCCCAAAAGGGTCCAGACCATTTTATGGGTGAATTGGTCACAAAGAAATAAATAAAATTAATTCTATTTTATTTAAATTGTCCCTTGACATTTAAAAAGAGAATAGCCTCCTAATTCATTCTGTGAGGCTGGCACAAATATATACACAAATATACTAAATGCTACTAGCTGGGTTCTCTGGGCCATGCCTATCTTGCCAATGACCATACTTAGCATTTTTAATGCTAAATATACATGTTATAGGAGAAGGAAATGGCAACCTACTCCAGTACCCTTGCCTGAAAAATCCCATGGATGAAGAAGCCTGGAAGGTTATAGTCCATGGCATTGCAAAGAGTTGGACCTGACTGAGACTAAATGCTACTAGCTGGGTTCTCTGGGCCATGCCTATCTTGCCAATGACCATACTTAGCATTTTTAATGCTAAATATACATGTTATAGGAGAAGGAAATGGCAACCTACTCCAGTACCCTTGCCTGAAAAATCCCATGGATGAAGAAGCCTGGAAGGTTATAGTCCATGGCATTGCAAAGAGTTGGACCTGACTGAGCCACTGAGCATACATATTAAGAGACCCAATATCCGTTCTATTACTACACTCTCCACTTCTCTTTGTGAGCCTGATCTACTCTACTCAAACTTTTTAGACAAATTAGCTCCTCTAGGAATCTGAGTTTATAGATCTTACCATAAACTAATTTCATGTGTGGATGGTAATTTTAAATTCTTTCTAAAATATTAGCAAATTAAGACTATCTTAATTCTTTTACTAGAATAAAAAGAATAGAGCCTGTAACTAAATACAGCTTTACAAGGCCTCATTTATCACTGGAAACTTAATTCACAAAACTCACTCTGTTAACATAATAAAGAACCATTTGAGGACAGACACACATACACAAACTTGAACACTTTATAACCATTCCTGACTCCTTCATAATTCTTAGTAAGTTAAGAATAGAAGGAAACTATTTGAAAACCATTAAATTGATAAAAAGAATGTATCTGAAACATGGGGCAAACAACATTCTTAAGGGTAAAAGATAAGAAAGAATTAAGAAAAAGACAAATCACCACTATTACTCAAACTTATCTTGAAGTTACTAGACAAGGAAATGAAGCATAAATATTAGAAAGAAAATAGACAAGTCTATGAATAG
>SJYC01038588.1:0-18292 GCA_006408675.1 Madoqua kirkii
ACCTAAGTTAAACTCCTAACCTCAATAACTGCATTCGGAGACAGGGCTTTTAAAGTGCTAATTAAGGGAAAATGAGATCATGTGGTGGGCCCTAAACAAACAGAATTAGTGTCCTTGTCGAACATTAAAACTAAAAACAAACATGAACTCATATAAGCAAAGACCATATGAAGACACAGCAAGAAGGCTGCCATCTATAAGGCAAAGATAGAGGAAATCTCAGAGCAAACCAAACCTGCTAACACCTTGATCTCAGACCTACAGCTCCCAGAACTGTGAGAAACCAATTTCTGTTGCTGAAGTCACTCGTTCTGCGGTATTTTGTTACAGCACCCCTAGCAAACAAATACAGGTGTCTGCCCCAAAATATTCATATCAGAGAGCTGTCAACAAATGTCCTTGAGATGCTGTCTAATCTACCCATCCTCCTTTAGGCAAAGCCACCTCTAAGTCTTCTAGCTGAGGGATAAAAAGTGCCTGGGAAGGAGACTTCATTCATGGAAGATGGCTGAGCTGTTGGTAATGGCACACTGAGAAAATTCTGAAATCTATATTTTAAGCTCTATAGAACACAAAACCCATCATCAGTTTTGGACATCTAAGTTGTAGTTCTAAAGTCCTGGTTGACAAATTAATATGAAAAACATTGGAAAGCTATGTTACAGAACTCTGCATTATCAATAACCTCAGATATGCAGATGACACCACCCTTACGGCAGAAAATGAAGAGGAACTAAAAAGCCTCTTGATGAAAGTGAAAGAACAAAGTGAAAAAGTTGGCTTAAAGCTTAACATTCAGAAAATGAAGATCATGGCATCTGGTCCCATCTCTTCATGGGGAAAATACCACCCTTATGGCAGAAAGTGAAGAGGAACTAAAAAGCCTCTTGATGAAATTGAAAGAAGAGAGTGAAAAAGTTGGCTTAAAGCTCAACATTCAGAAAACAAAGATCACGGCATCCAGTCCCATCACTTCATGGAAAATAGATAGGGAAACAGTGGAAACAGTGTCAGACTTTATTTTGGGGGTCCCAAAATCACTGCAGATGGTGACTGCAGCCATGAAATTAAAAGACACTTACTCCTTGGAAGAAAAGTTATGACCAACCTAGATAGTATATTCAAAAGCAGAGACATTACTTTGCCGACTAAGGTCCATCTAGTCAAGGCTATGGTTTTTCCTGTGGTCATGTATGGATGTTAGAGTTTAACTGTGAAGAAGGCTGAGTGCCGAAGAATTGATGCTTTTGCACTGTGGTGTTAGAGAAGACTCTTGAGGGTCCCTTGGACTGCAAGAAAATTCAACCAGTCCATTCTGAAGGAGATCAGCCCTGGGATTTCTTTGGAAGGAATGATGCTAAATCTAAAACTCCAGTACTTTGGCCACCTCATGAGACAAGTTGACTCACTGGAAAAGACTCTCACGCTGAGAAGGATTGGGGGCAGGAGGAGAAGGGGACGACAGAGGATGAGATGGCTGGATGGCATCACCTACTCTATGGACGTGAGTCTGAGTGAACTCCAAGAGTTGGTGATGGACAGGGAGGCCTGGCATGCTGCAATTCATGGGGTCGCAAAGAGTCAGACACAACTGAGTGACTGAACTGAACTGAACTGAATACATCAGACGGACATCATCAGGTTCGGTGTAACATTACTTCTTGTGTACTTTGTTAACTTCCAGTCTCCACCCATGCATTGTCAATATTCACCATATTTTCCCCATCTGTAGGTTCAATGCTGATTTGTTTTTACGTATTTTCTATCCTTAATTAGGCCAAAACGAAAACCATGTTCTCAACCTTTTCAGCTACAAAAACTTCAAAAGTCTGTATACAGTGATATAGTGAAAAAAATAACAAGGGAAAACAACCCCTTCTAAATGTTGAAAATTCCCATTAACTCATTGTAGTAGGTTAAATGCTGTGCTCTTCTTAGTTGCTCGGTCTTATCCGACTCTTTGCAACCCCAAGGACTATAGCCTTCTAGGCTCCTCTCTCCATGGGGGATTCTCCAGGCAAGAATACTAGAGTGCACTGCTATGCCCTCCTCCAGGGGGTCTTCCCAACCCAGGATCAAACCCAGGTATCCCACATTGCAGGCAGATTCTTTATCATCTGAGCCACCAGGGAAGCCCAGGGAAGGTTGAGTGGTGACTCTGAAAGATATGCCCATGTCCCAGAATCTGCGAATTTGAGTTCATCTGAAAAAAGCAAGTTTGCAGATTATTCAAGATAAGGAGTCTCAGATAACATCATCTGAGATGATCCAGCCGGGAGGTTTCCTTGGAAGAGATGGAAGTGAAGACACAAAGGACAAGGCCACATGAAGAGGGAGGCAGCCTGCAGCTCTGCAGTCACAGCCAAGCAATGCCTGGAGTCACTAAAAGCTGGAGGAGTGAGAAAAGGTTGTCTCCTAGAGACTTCAGAATGAACACAGCCCTGCCAACACCTTGACTGATGGTTCATTCATTCAGTAAATATTGAACACCTATTATTTGCCAGGCCTTGTGCCAATTATGGGCTTCCTTGGTGGCTCAAACTGTAAAGAATCTGCCTGCATACAATCACTAAGGACATAGAAGAAGTAAAGAATAAGCCAACAAACATAAATAACACAATTACTGAAATTAAAAATACTCTAGAAGGAACAAATATCAGAATAGCTGAGGCAGAAGAATGGATAAGTGAGCTGGATAGAATGGTGGAAATAACTGCCAAAGAGCAGAATAAAGGGAAAGGAATGAAAAGAATTGAGGATACCCTCAGAGACCTTTGGGACAATATTAAACGTACCAACATTCCAGTCATAGGAGTCCCAGAGGAAGAAGAAAGAAAGAAAAGCATTGAGAAAATTTTTGAAGAAATTACAGTTGAAAACTTTCCCAACATGGGAAAGGAAACAGTCAATCAAGTCCAAGAAGCACAGAGAGTCCCTTACAGATTAAACCAAAGGAGAAACACATCAAGACACATATTAATCAAGCTAACAGAGATTAAGCACAAAGAATATTAAAAGCAGCAAGGGAAAAGCAAAAAGTAACATACAAGGGAAAACCCATATGATTAACAGTGGATCTTTCAGCAGAAATGCTACAGGCCAGAAGGGAATGGCAGGATATATTTAAAATACTGAAAGAGAAAAATCTACAACCAAGATTACTATACCCTGCAAAGATGTCATTCAAAATTAATGGAGAAATCAAAAGCTTTACGGACAAGCAGAAATTAACAGAATTCAGCACCACCAAACCAGCACTGCAACCAATACTAAAGGGACTTACATATCCACTAAACACAAGAGAAAGGAAAGACCTACAAAAACAAACCCAAATCAATCAAGAAAATGCCAATAGGAACATACGTATCAATAACTACCTTAAACGTAAATGGATTACATGCACCAACCAAAAGATACAGACTGACTGAATGGAGAGAAAAACAAGACCCATATATATGCTGCCTACAGGAGACCCACTTCAGACCTAGAGACATATACAGATTGAAAGTAAAAGGATGGAAAAAAGATATTCCACGCATGTGAAAATCAAAGAAAGCTGGAGTGGCAATTCTTATTTCAGACCAAAAAAGACTTTAAAATAAAGAGTAAGAGACAAATAAGCAAGCTACATAATGACCAAGGGTTCAATCCAAGGAGAAGACATCACAAGTGTCTATGCACCCAACACAGGAGCACCTCAATACATAAAGCAAACACTAACAGGTGTAAGAGGAGAAATCAACAGAAACACAATAATGGTAGGGGACTTTAACACCCCCACTTTCACCAATGGACAGATCATCAAAACAGAGAATCGGTAAGGAAACACAAACCCTAAATGAAACATTAAACCAAATGGACCTAATAGATATCTTCAGGACTTTCCATTCAAATGCAGGAAGCTACACTTTTTTCTCAAGTGCACATGGAACATTCTCCAGGATAGACCACATCCTGGGCCACAAACCAAGCCTCAGTAAATTTAAGAAAATAGAGATCATATCAAATATCTTCTCTGACCACAATGCTATGAGACTAGATATCAACTACAGGGGGAAGAAAGCAAAAACACACACTCATGGAGATTTAAAAATAATTAATAACAAAGAGGTTACTGAAGAAATAAGAAAGGAAATCAAAAGATTCCTAGAAACAAATGACAATGAAAACAAATGACCCAAAACCTATAGGAGTCGGCAAAAGCAGTTCTAAGAGGGATATATTGCTTATAGCAATACAGTCATACCTCAACAAACAAGAAAAGCATTGAATAGACAGCCTAACTCTACATCTTTAGTATAAATTTATTTTAATTATAGGCTAATCACTTTACAATACTCTATTGGTTTTGCCATTGATTGACATGAATCCACCACAGTGTACACGTGTTCCCCATCCTGAACCCACCTCCCTCCTCATACCATCCTTCTGGGTCATCCCAGTGCACCAGCCCCAAGCACCCTGTATCATGTATCAAACCTGGACTGGCGGTTCATTTCACATATGATATTGTTCATGTTTCAATGCCATTCTCCCAAATCATCCCACCCTCACCCTCTCCCACAGAGTCCAAAAGACTCTTCTATACATCTGTGTCTCTTTTGCTGTCTCGCATACAGGGTTATTGTTACCATCTTTCTAAATTCCATATATATGCATTAGTATACTGTATTGGTGTTTTTCTTTCTGGCTTAACTTGAGAGTCCCTTGGACTGCAAGGAGATCCAAGCAGTCCATTCTGAAGGAGATCAGCCCTGGGATTTCTTTGGAAGGAATGATGCTAAAGCTGAAACTCCAGTACTTTGGCCACCTCATGAGAAGAGTTGACTCACTGGAAAAGACTCTGATGCTGGGAGGGGCTGGGGGCAGGAGGAGAAGGGGACGACCGAGGATGAGATGGATGGATGGCATCACGGACTCGATGGACACGAGTCTGAGTGAACTCCGGGAGTTGGTGATGGACAGGAGGGCCTGGCGTGCTGCGATTGATGGGGTCGCAAAGAGTCAGACATGACTGAGCAACTGAACTGAACTGAAAATCATCAATAAATATACACGAAAAGCCAGAAGTCTTGATTTTCTTCTTGTATTTTTGTTTCATTCTTTACATTTAAATTCTTGACTCATCTGGTATTTATTTAACAAATGAAACAGAGGTAAAGCCCACCCCTAATGTTTAGTCATTCCTCAGATAGTCTTTTTCCCATTGACCAATGATTTGTGACAGTTTATTGATACTACTGAGATTTCTGGAGTCAGACTGCCTTGCTTAAACACTTACCAGTAATGGCTTTAGGTAACACTGTAAAATCAAGATAGTAATTGCGCCTATCGGAGAGTCAAAAAAAATAATCTGGGAAAAGGTTCCAGTCGTTGACATGTAAGCCCTCAACAGACAAGAGCTACTATGACCATGTTAAGCACTTATACATACACAGCAGTTTATTTCTGTATTCTATATTCTGTTGACTGGTAACTCTCCCACATCGATGTGATCCAGCCATAAACACTCCCTAACCCAACTCCCTACCCCAACTAAAAGCTCTGCTTCCCTCATTTTGAAACCAAGGAGGACATGTGGGGCTGCTGGGCACAAAGGTCTTTCTGTGTCCCTCATTTCTTTTTTAGACACACTGTGCAGCTTACAGGATCTTAGCTCCCCAACCAGGGTCTGAACCCAGGCTCTGCAGTGAAAGCACCAAGTCCTAACCACTAGTCCGCCAGAGAATTCCCTCCAATTTCTTGATTATAGGAAATAGGCGTCCTTCAGCCTCTATGACCTTCCCTGAGTTCCAGTTAGCAGGTTCAAACAGTTGCTAATCAGGGAAGGGAGGCAATGAGAAGACAATCAATAAACAACGGTCCAGGACTTCCTTGGTAGCTCAGTGGTAAAGAATCCACCTGCTAACGCAGAGGACGTGGGTTCCATCCCTGCTCCAGGCAGATTCCACATTCCTCGGAGCAACTAAGTCCCTGCACTGTAACTACTGAGCCCACTCTAGAGGCCATGCTCTGCAACAAGAGAACCCACTGCAGGGAAAAACCTGAGCACCACAGCTACAGACAGCCCGAGTGTGGCAACAAAGACCCGGGGCAACCAAGAATAAAGAAAGAAACAATAGAACAGGCCTGGGGCAAGGTCCTGGTTCCCCCTCAAAGGATACACAGACCTCTTACCTTCGAGCTCTTTTTCAGATACTGAAACCCCCACCAGGTGAGAGAAGTTAACTGTGTGCCGCCCACAAGCACAGAGATCCCAGACCAGCTGAAACCAGACGTTGATGATGCTGACTCCCATTTACTGACCACCAACCATTCTGAAGATCAACCCAGGGATTTCTTTGGAAGGAATGATGCTTAAGCTGAAACGCCAGTACTTTGGCCACCTCATGAGAAGAGTTGATTCATTGGAAAAGACTTTGATGCTGGGAGGGACTGGGGGCAGGAGGAGAAGGGGACGACCGAGGATGAGATGGCTGGATGGCATCACGGACTCGATGGACACGAGTCTGAGTGAACTCCGGGAGTTGGTGATGGACAGGAAGGCCTGGCGTGCTGCGATTGATGGGGTCGCAAAGAGTCGGACACGACTGAGCAACTGAACTGAACTGAACCAATCAGAAGAAGGTCTAGGAGCTGGTCTCAATCATGCCTTCTTTGATCCATTACAATAAAGGCACCTCACCCCCTCCAGGCAGGGACACACAGTCTTGACAGCGTTAACCCACTGTGGCCCATTTTGTTGGCAAAGCCAAAAAAAAAAAAAAAAAAAAAGCTATTCTTTTCTACTTCACTCAAAACGCTGTCTCTGAGGTTTCATTCTGTGTCAGGGTACCGAAGTCGGAATCAGCATCCATTTCAGCAAAAAATGTCTTATCTCAACTGCCTTTCTAATTGTAACTAGAGCCTGAAACTGTGAACCTTGGTGAGGTCTGGGTGGAAATAAGCCCCTGTTTCACAAGAGAACAAGAATCAAAATCCAATCTAGGAACGAAACACTGGTAGGGAAAGGGGCCGGGTTGGGGGCAGGGGGCGGTGAGCAAGTTATCCTGCCTCATTTTCTGGAAGGTCTCAACCCTCAACATATAACTGAGGTTCTCAAAAATCAGTACCTGTCTTCCTACTCTTGTTTGCAGCTAGGCAAAGTCATTCACCTTGGTACCCCAGTGGGCCCTGAACTAGAGGTCACAAGTTCGAAGACTTGGAGCCACCGGCATGAGGAAGGATTCCTACCTGGGCCCGGGTCCTGACCTGGCCATTTCCTCTTGGCTGATGGTGGGCAGGAGACTTCTGGACCTCTGCAAAGTGCAGGGTCCAGCACAAGGGCAGGCAAGACAGGACCGCCAACAGAGCCCTCAGAGAAACCGGCGGGGAGAGGCGGCAGGGAGGAGAAATGAGGGACTGGGGAGAAACCCTAGACCTTGTCTAGGGGAGGAGCCAAGGGAGAGCCGCTTCCTGCTCAGCTGCGCAGGCGTGACTCTGGTGCCTGGAAGCCGGTGCCGTCCCTGGGCCGTGTGCCCTCTTCAGCTCCAAGCATCCCTGCTGTGCGCCGGCACCCCCATACTTCACTGATCGCTTGCTTCTCCTGCCCTAACCTGCTCACTTCCTGTGCATGCGTGTTAAGTCGCTTCAGTCGTGTCCGACTCTTTGTAACCGTATGGACTGTGGCCCTCCAGGCTCCCCTATCCATGAGGTTGCCCAGGAAAGAACACTGGAGTGGGTAGCCATTTCCTTTTCCAGGAGACCTTCCCGACCCAGGGATCAAACCTGGGTCTTTGACATCTCCTGCACTGGCAGGCGGCTTCTTCACCACCAGCACCACTTGGGAAGACCACTCGCCTCCTACCTCTCTCCATGACTGCTTCTTTCCTTTTTTTAAGTTTTTAAATTTTATATTGGGGCATCATTGATTTATGGGCTTCCCTCGTAGCTCAGTGGTAAAGAATCTACCTGAGATGCAGAAGACAAGATTTGATCCCTGGATCAGCAAGATCTCCTGGAGGAGAAAATGGCAACCCACTGGAGCATTCTTGTTTGGGAAATCCCAGAATCCAACACTACTTAGCAACTATCCAGCAACAACATAATTAATTTACTATGTTGTGTTAGTTTCAGGTGTACAGTAAGGTGAGGTGAAGTGAAGTCGCTCAGTCGTGTCCGACTCTTCTCCGTCCATGGGATTCTCCAGGCAAGCATGCTGGAGTGGATTGCCATTTCCTTCTCCAGGGGATCTTCCCGACCCAGGTATGGAACCCAGGTCTCCCGCATTGGAGGCAGACGATTTAACCGCTGAGCCACCAGGGAAGCCTGTGGTGGACACGTTGTTAAATACATATATCTATTCTTTTTAAAATTATTTTCCCACTTAGGTTATTATAGAATATTCAGTAGGGTTCCCTGTGCTACACAAGAGGGCCTTGTGATGATCCATTTTATATATAATAGTGTGTACATGTTCATGCCAAACTCCTAATTTATCCTTCCCCACAACCTCTCCCCTTTGGTAACCATAATTTGTTTTCTTAGTCTGTGTTCTGTCGTGTAGATAAGTTCATGTGTATCCTTTTGTTTTTTTAGATGCCACACACACGCTGTCTTTCTCTGCCATACTTTACTTGCTATGATAATCTTTGGATCCATCCAGGTTGCTGCAAACTATTTCACTTGTTTTAATGGCTAATATTCCATTGTGTGTGTGTGTGTATCATACATATATAATACATATAAATGTACACCACATCTTCTTCATCCATTCATCTGTCAATGGACATTTAGGTTCCTTTATCTCAGCATTCAGATAAAGCCATGGAAAACATCTTCACTTTTTAAAAATGTAAGTTAGAAATTAGAAAATGGCTTTGCTTCGAGCTTTACTTTACATGCAGACTTTCTTGTCACTTGTTCCCCTCCATATAAAAGTAGAAATGGAAATATTTCCCAAGAAAATTATTTTCCAAAAGTTATGAAGCAGTCTTGAATAAAAGCTTAATGTAGCACACGCTAATTGTAGATGGTGTTGATTTTTCTTCCACCTATTACAAAAATAAACTTAAGAGTTATACTCGCTACTTAGCAATGTTTCCGCATGTCTTTCTGCACTGTTTCTAATTACTAAGCTATTTTGAATGTGTGTAAAGCAGAAAAGTTTCCCTAAAGGCTCGACTCGGCAGCCTTAGAACAATATCCTCCTTATTGCCCATCTCTGTGACCCGTCTCCACTCTTCATTCCCTTTGACCTCTCTTGACCACTCATTCATTCCTGAAACCCTCTTCTTTCTCTGTGCCACCAACGCTGCCCTTCTCTGGTTCTTTCTCGGATATTCGCTCTGTTTGACAGCTTCTTACTGAATGCTTGGTATGAAGCTCATCCTTGTTTCTTTGTCCTTTTCTTTTACACATTCTCCAAGTGAAATGCATCCAACTCTTGGCTTCGTTACTGATAACTATAGTTTTATTTCAAGCCTAAAGTTCTCCTATGCCCTTAGATTCAAACTGTTTAAAAACTGAATTTCTCTTCTTCCCACATAAACTCCACTTGCCTCATCAAACCTGGTTTCCCTTTCCAGGCACCCTAATGGATTCATTGTCCCTCTTTTTCACCTGGTCACTTTGTTACATGTATTCTAAGGCTCCTTTCAAGTGATCACAGCAGAGTTCACTGGTTGTGATAGAGGCTATTGGGCTCACGGAGACAAAACTATTTACTAGACATCACTTTACAGAGAATGTTTCCCAGCCCCTTATCAAGGATATCTAAGACCCAGATAGGTCCAATCCTAACACTTACTGGACTGTTTTTAAGCTGATTGTATAACTTTTCCCCATTAGATTCAAGGCTACTTTAGGTTAGGGTCCCATCTTATTTGTTGTTACTTTTTCAAATCTCTGTTCCTAGCTGAACCTAATACAGCTTTTGCTCAATATTGATGAACAGTTCTGAAGTCCCTCCAGGAAATTTTAGTGTCATTCTTTAGACTCTTCTCACTTCATCCTATAGATCCTATCTGCACTCCTTCATCAAAAAAAATAAAATAAAATTCTGGGTTGCATTCGCTGATTTGCACAAATGACTAGTATAATTTCCTTTCTCTTTTTTCATGTCATTGTGTAGTCTTCTTCAGTACTGACCTGGGGCTTGTGTCACTTGCTTTGGCCAATAGGTTAAAAACAAATACGAAGTTCTCGAAAAGTACTTGTTCACTGGGGCTTACCCTTCCTCGCTGCCCTGGGAACCCTGATACCACTAGATGAATGGGCCAAGAAAGCCTGCTGGATGATGAAAGACACATGACCCTGATAACTAACCCCTTACTCCAGCCAAGAGCCAAATATGTGAGCAAGGCCATCTAATGCTAGCTGACGGCATTATGTGAGCCATCGGCATATCTGACAGCAGATATGTGAGCACACTCTACTGCATGAAGGAGCCTAGGCAAGGCCAACAAAAAGAACCACCAGATGACCGAGCCCACATTTCTGATGTACAAAATCTTGAGTTAGGAAACCATTGTTGCTTTCAGCCAATATGTCTTTGGTGGGGGGAGGGGGAAGGATTTGTTTATACAGCATAAGCCGCATAAACTAGCTGCTACACCAGTCTTCTTTGTAAATGTCTCCAGGACTTTTGCCTTAAACATTACCTCCAAACCACCAAAGCAGTGACCATTACCACTTTATTCTCTACCTCCATACTTCATACTAAGATACACCAACCTAACCTGTCCTCTTAGCCCTAGTTACTACTAAGACATGTAAAACACTTTTGCCAAATTAATCTTTCTAAAACTTTTCTTTCACATATCCTGATCAATGATAAATAAGGACATCTTTTTCCTAAACACAAGGTCCATTTTATCTCCTGAATATCTATTTTTATATTCAAAATATCCATTTTGATCCTAAAGGCAAGGAGCTTATAGAATAAGCTCCACGCAAAAGGAATTGTAGAATTAAAAGCAGAAAAAACCTAAAGTTAATATGATTTTACAACTTCCCGTTGTAAAATGAGGAAACTGTCTACCCTATGACTATCCCACCATTGTTTTTGTAAGCATATGGCTTGTCTGGTTTCACAGGTTCACAGCAGGAGAGAAAGTTTGTCTCAGGATGAATCATACCTTGAGTCTACTTGTGTCTTATTTAGATAATGTTTAAGTGAAACTTTTGGGCCTTAGACTTAAGAATTGATGCTGGACTGAATTAAGATTTGGGAGCTGTTGGACCAGAATGAATGTATTTTGGGAGTTTTCATTAATTTGTCTGTTTATTCACTGGCCACACGGTGTGGCTTGTGGGAATTTAATTTCCCAACCAGGGACTGAACCTGGGCCCTTGGCAGTGAGAGCGCAGAGTCCTAACCACTGGACCACCAAGGAAGACCAAGGAATGTATTTTGCATGTGAGAAGAACATGAATTTTGGTGTGGAGTGATATGAACTGAATGTCTGTATCCTCTTCTCCATTCATATGTTAAAGATTAGCCTCCATTGTGAAAGTATTTGGAGATGAGTCTTTGGGAGGTAATTCAGATTAGATGAGGTCAGGAGAGTTAGGCCCTGAGGACAGTCCCTCAGTCATGTCTGGCTCTTTGCCACCCCATGGACTGCAGCATACCTCTGTCCATCACCTGGAGCTTACTCAGACTAATGTCCATCAAGTCAGTGATGCCATCCAACCATCTCATCCTGTTATCCCCTTCTCCTCCTGCCTTCAATCTTTCCCAGCATCAAGGTCTTTTCCAATGAGTCAGTTCTTCACATCAGGTGACCAAAATATTAGAGTTTTGGCTTCAGCATTCCAGTGAATATTCAGGACTAATTTCCTTTAGGATGGACTGGTTGGATCACCTTGCAGTCCGAAGGACTCTCAAGAGTCTTCTCCAACACCACAGTTCAAAAGCATCAATTCTTCAGCGCTCAGCCTTCTTCACAGTACAGCTCTCACATCCAAACATGACTACTGGAAAAACCATTACCTTGACTAGACGGACCTTTGTTGGCAATGTAATGTCTTTGCTTTTCTACCAGGTTCCTCCGTCCTTGGGATTTTCCAGGCAAGAGTACTGGAGTGGGTTGCCGTTTCCTTCTCCAGGAGATCTTCCCAACCCAGGGATGGAACCCATGTCTCCTGCATTGCAGGCAGAAGCTTTACCATCTGAGCCACCAGGGAAGACTCAATATGCTGTCTAGGATGGTCATAGCTTTTCTATGGGATTAGCACCCTCATAAGAAGACACCAAAGTACTCTATCTATTTATCCATCATCTATCATCTCATTCTTTCTCTCTGCCATTTGAAGACAGAACAAGAAGGTAGTAATCTATAAGCCAGGAAGAGAGGACTCATATCACACCCTGAGCATAATAGTCCCTGATTTTGGAATTTCAGGCCTCCAAAACAGCAAAATTTCTGTTGTTTTAGCCATCCGGTTTGTGTATTTCATTGTGGCAGCGCCAGCTGACAATATCAGCATCCACAAGGCACTAACTAGCCAGGACACCTACCAATCTTTTCTGTCAATGTCAAAGTCTACCATGTTTCCCTGATATATCTAAATAAAAATTAAAATCTAATTGTCTTTCCCTCTCTTGATACGAAGCTACTACATATGAGACCTGCTCTTGCCTTGTATGGCCAGACCGTTCAAGATGGTTGTTCCCTTGCTCTCTGCACATTCCCTGCTTGTCCACAACCTACTCACATAAGTGACTGTCTCACTTAATCAGAGAGCCCAATCAGCAAATACCTACATATTCGCCCCCTGCCTTAGTTGGTGATTTTTCTAATCTTTAGATCAGAATGGCTCCCCTACAATAATTTATCAAATGGAAGACCTCTGCCTCTTAAAGGTACTTAGATCAAGGGGCTAAGAGGGCTGTAACTCTGCTGGTTTCCTTGGTAACTGATGAATCAATTCCCTTTATAACTGATAGTCTTCCTATTTGCCTCAGGAGTGAAGACTACTGCTGTGTCCTGCCGGCTGTCTGCTGTCCACAGTGGGTGATCGCTTCAGGACACTTTTGCTTCAGATGTGTAAGATCTCCCATCTAATAAAGCCCTGATGTGTCTGTCACTGACTCCAGACTTTCTTCAGTCTTAAGGCTGGGCAATACAAGGCCTGCAGGGCTGTGGGGTGCAGCCCAACACATCTCACTTCACTGCTGCTGCTGCTAAGTCACTTCAGTCGTGTCCGACTCTGTGCAACCCCATAGACAGCAGCCCACCAGTCTCCGCCACCCCTGGGATTCTCCTGGCAAGAACACTGGAGTGGGTTGCCATTTCCTTCTCCAATGCATGAAAGTGAAAAGTGAAAGTGAAATCGCTCAGTTGTGTCTGACTCTTAGCGTCCCCATGGACTGTAGCCTACCAGGCTCCTCCGTCCACGAGATTTTCCAGGTAAGAGTACTTTCACTAAGTCTCTTTAATTCACAATCAGGCTTTTTGTTTGTCTTCTTTGATTACAAGTGCAACTCACAATTCTCAAGCCCATTTGAGCCTAAGGATCATTCAAGAGCCAGAGACACAGTGATGTCATGAGAGGACCCATCTTGGCCTGTCCCCACTAACAAACTCTGGAAAACTTAGACCCTTTCATCTCTTTTATTTTTAACTTCTTTTGGCCACACCTCTCTGCCATGAAAGCACAGAGGCCTAACCACTGGACCACTAGGGAAGTCCCAGGCGACTTGCGTCTTGTTAAGGATTCCTGCCACAGTGTTGACATCAGCTGTGCTGTGGATAACTCTTCTCCTCCTGACCAACTCAAGGCAGCAGAGCCCCTGCCAGCTTTTACCTCGTGGCTCCTCAGATGCCGCTGGTCTCCCTGGCCTTAGTCCCTCTACTGTAACACCTTCCTGAAGTCACCCAGGTCATCACATGATGCTGCTTATTCTGCTCTACCAGTCATCACACAGACAAACCAGGAAGGAGCCCGTGAAAGTGAAAAAAGCTATCATTTATTGCCATTACTCCTGTTATGTGCCAAGACTTCAGGTATTAATACTTTCTTCTTTTTTTTTTTCCTTAACTCTTATCTTTTTCATTTCTTCTTTGGTAGTTAAAAGTAAATTCTATCTCTCCTAAGAGAATCTTGAAAAGATAAGATAATTCTTCTATATGCCTCTCAAATAATATCACTGAATAAATCAATAATTTCTTAATAACATCTAATACCTTGTGGTTGTTGTTATTCAGTCGCTAAGTTGTATCCAACTCTTTGCAGATCCCTTGGGTTGCAGCATGCCAGGCCTCCCTGTCCTTTACCATCGCCCAGAGTCTGCCCAAGTTCATCTCCATTGAGTCAGTGATGCCATCCAGCCATCTCATCCTCTGTCACCCTCTTCTCCTCCTGCCCTCAGTCTTTCCCAGCAACAGGGTCTTCTCCCATGAGTAGGCTCTTCACATCAGATCGCCAAAGTATTGGAGCTTCAGCTCTTCCGTGTTAGCTCAGATAGTAAAGAATCTAATGCCTAGTCCAAATCTAAACTTTCCTAGTTCTCAAAAAAATGTCCTTTATAATTGGTTTATGAAAACCAGGATCCAATCCAGGACAATGTAACTCCTTTATGTTTCTAATCTAGAAAAAAAATCCCTTTTTTAACTTTAATTCATTGAAGAGACAGGGTTAGTTGTCCTGTAAAAAGTCATAGTGTCTGGATTTATCTATCTGCTTCTCTATGGTATTTGTTTAACTTGTGTGTTCATCTTCCATCTTTCCTGGAAACAAGAATAGCTAAAGTTTTGATTCAGGTTAAACACTTTGGGCCAGATGGAATATGTCATAAGAGGACACCTAATATCTGCTCAGCCAATCATGAGTGATGCTTGATTTTTCAGCCTCCAATGAGGCCACCGCAGTTTACAGAACACCTGAGCTACATTCTCCCTTCAGTATATTTTGATGAGATATCTTGACCACCAGGTGCAAAACACTGTTGCAGTGAGAAAACACTTTAGAGGGACTTTGCTGGCAATTGAATGGTTACGAATCTGCCCTCCAAAGCAGGGGACAATCCCTAGTCGGGAACTAAGATCCTACATACTGCAGGGTAACTAAACCTGAGCATTGCAACTCCTGAGCCCACAACAACTGAGCCCCCACGTGCTACAACTAGAGAGCCCACGAGCTACACCTAAGACCCAATGCACCCAAATTAAATAATCAATCATTTATTTATTTGGAAAGCAACAGTTTAAAATACTTCCTTTTGTGAGTTTAGATTAAAAATGGACCTTCAACTCCCAGGGCTTGCTTTTTCTCCTCCAGACCAGTGATACTCACTGCCAACAGCAAGTCTCAGCTCTGATAATGCCGGTGCTGCTCTAACAGCTTCAGGATCTGGGGCACGCTTTCCCAATCTCTCAGTCTCTCTTCTCACAATCAGCTGTCCAGCCTTTATCTCTGTGGTTCACACTGCGAGATTCAGACCTTTTACTGCAGTTCAGATTTGAGGAGCTAAGGAATTAGTAATTGTGGAATGGGTCTGCATATTTGAATCAAGGAACTTAAATTCATAAGACCATTTACCCCAAGGACACATGAAAGGTTGCTTTTTAAGTGCTATCTTGAGTATGTCTCAATCTTCTGCAATTATTCTTCAGGAGATCAATGATAATATGACACTGAGAAAAACCATCATCACTGCCATTACAGTAATTCTCCAGTTAATGAGTAGCTTGAACCAGAGGTCAAGTGCACCTGAGAAAGACTCCCTGCAACCTAGAAGATCTGCATATTGCATCCAGTCCACCTTCCAGGGAAAATAAACAACCTTTGGGAGCTGAGTTTAAAAACTTGGTCGAAAATATAAATTATATGTTTGTGAAAAATATAAAGCAGAGAATACACAAGTGGGGCAAGTATTTAAAGCCTTGGCTATGGGGAGAGGGTAGGTAATTTAAATAGCTGGTTTAAAATCCACTGAAGTCCAAACCTAAGGAAGGTTTGGATTATTCTCACCTAGAATGAGGCAACTCCAATGTCTTACAAAAGCAGATCTATGCTGGCGATCCACATAAACATATTTGTTTGTATCTGAAGATCTTTCCAGAGAGACAGAAAGCTCTTTAATGGACTTATAAAGCAGGTCAAAAGATATTACAGATGGGAAGATTTCATCTTAATGTCAGGAAGAATTTTTCTTTATTGTGATAAAATACACATAAAATCAATTTATCATTTTAACCATTTTTAAGTGTATGGTTGTGGCATTAAGTGCAACCATTACCACTATCCACCTCCAGAACATTTTCATCATCTTATACTGAAACTCTGAAGCCCATTAAATAATAAATCCTCCTTCCCAGAGTCCCTCTTAACCATCATTCTACTTTCTGTCTCTGTGATATCAACTACCATTTCAACTACCTCATATAGAAAGAAAGAAAGTGAATTCGCTTAGTCGAGTCCAACTCTTTGCAACCCCACGGACTGTAGCCCACCAGGCCCCTCCATCCGTGGAATTTTCTAGGCAAGAGCACTGGAGTGGGTTGCCATTTCCTTCTCCAGGAAATCTTCCCAATCCAGGGATCGAACCCCAGACTCCTGTATTGTGGGCAGATGCTTTATTGTCTGAGCCACCTACCACCTAAATGAGGTGCAATACCTCTCCTTTTGCATTTGGCTTATTTCACTCAGCATGTCTTCAAGTTTCATCTATATTGTAGCATGTATCAGAATTGTATTCCTCTATAGGCCTGAATAATATTTCATTTACATGTACATACTATATTTGTCCATTCATCCATAGACAGACATTTGAATCATTTTCATCTTTTGGCTATTGTAAATTATGCTGCTATGAATTATGTGTAACTGTTCAAATTCCTGCTTTCAATTATTTGGGGTATATACCCCAAAATGGACTTACAGTGATTTTATGTTTAATTTTTTGAGGAACTGCTAAACTGTTTTCCACAACT
Organism: Madoqua kirkii; assembly: GCA_006408675.1. NCBI lineage: Eukaryota > Metazoa > Chordata > Mammalia > Artiodactyla > Bovidae > Madoqua > Madoqua kirkii. Next base: position 16,920 of record SJYC01038588.1, read on the forward strand.
GCGGCACTATTTACATTCCCACCAGCAACACACACGGGTTCCAGTTTCTCCACATTATTACCAACACTTATTGTTTTCTACTTTTTGATAATACCTATCCTAATGAGTGTAGGAGAAGGCAATGGCACCCCACTCCAGTATTCTTGCCTGAAGAATCTCATAGACGGAGGAGCCTGGTAGGCTGCAGTTCATGGGGTCGCTAAGAGTTGGACACGACTGAGCGACTTCACTTTCACTTTTCACTTTCACACATTGGAGCAGGAAATGGCAACTCACTCCAGTGTTCTTGCCTGGAGAATCCCAAGGATAGTGGAGCCTGGTGGGCTGCAGTCTATGGGGTCGTACAGAGTCGGACACGACTGAAGCGACTTAGCAGCAGCAGCAGCATCCTAATGAGTGTAAAGAAAAAACTTTGAATAATTAGACCTGTACCACAGCAGGATGAACTGTCCCAAAAGGTAGGGACTGACGGATGTGCTCTACCAGAGAATGAACAGACTGACATGTTCAGTTGTGCAAATATGCAGGTCATGCACATATCCAAATGCATCTGGTCACAAGGTAAATAAAAGCTGAAGATCAACACATGTTTTACATGCCAAGGTTTGAACCCTGGTATAGGACATTTTCTTCCCTGAAAATATTGCCAGCTTGCTAAGCCCTGTGCCTGAAGTAGCACCCTTTATAATGCAAACAGAGGCACTTATTAATTATTCTGACTGTCTGACTCTTCATCATGAGGAATCTGTAGATAGAACAGATTAATTCACAGGCTAATATCCAGTCTATTGGACTAGATGACTATTAAGGTCCTTTCCAATGGTGGTATTCTGTGGATCTCTTCGATAGTATTACAAAAAGAACCTTGAATCCTTTGACACGCCTTGCCTTGACAGGTAGAGTCGATAACCCCTTACCTTGAATCTGTGATCCATGACTGCTTCACTAATAGGAGTAACGGGAATAGGAATAGGAATTCTGCAGGAGTAACACTGTCTCAGTTTCTAAACCCAGACTTTAAGAAACTGGCAGCTACCATTTCCTGTCTCTTGGGACACGCCTTCTTGGAACCCAGCCACCACTCTGTGAAGAAACATAAACCACTTTGTAGGGAGATACACATGGAGAAAACCCCACACTCATTACCAAGAAAGCAAACTGTCCTGGAAGTGGAGCCTCCAGCTCCAATAAAGAGGATGATTTGTCCCAGCCAAACCCTGCCCAAATTGCAGATTGATGAGTAAGGTATGTTTTTTTAAACCACTACCATTTTAGGGTGATTTTTCTTTAGCTGCAGCTGATCACCAGAACAGTCTGGAATATAACGTGACCTGTGCTCCAAACTCACATTCCATGACATGCCTTACACCAAC
>SJYC01038589.1:0-23567 GCA_006408675.1 Madoqua kirkii
GATGATTTGTCCCAGCCAAACCCTGCCCAAATTGCAGATTGATGAGTAAGGTATGTTTTTTTAAACCACTACCATTTTAGGGTGATTTTTCTTTAGCTGCAGCTGATCACCAGAACAGTCTGGAATATAACATGACCTGTGCTCCAAACTCACATTTCCATGACATGCCTTACACCAACAGTGCACTGAAGGATTCCCAGGTGAGGTCTAACCTAAGGAGCCCTTGATTAATTTTTTTCCATAGAATGCTTTATTTTGATTATTTACTGGATATTAAACAGATTATTAAATATTCTCTCATGATTTTTATCAAGATGTAGTTAATTTACAATAGGTAACTTACAAGTATATAACATAGTGATTCACAATTTTTACAGATTATATTCCATTTAAAGTTATTATATTACCTATATTCCCTGTGCTATATATCTTTGTAGATTATTTTATACATAGCAACTTAAACTTCTTAATCCCCAATTCCTGTCTTATCTCTTCCTTCTCTCTCCCCACTGGTAACCACTAATTCATTTTCTATATCTGTGTGGTTTCTTTTTGTTATATTTATTGTTGTTTAGTCACTCAGTCATGTCTGACTCTTTGCGGCACCATGGATTATAGCCCACCAGGCTCCTCTGTCCATGGAATTTTCCAGACAAGGTTACTGGAGTGGGTTGTCATTTCCTTCTTATATTTATTAGTTTGTTTTATTCTTTAGATCCCTCATATAAGTGATTACATACAGTACTTGTCTTTCTCTGCCTTATTTCACTAAACATAATATCCTTTGAATCCATCCATGTTGCAAATGGCAAAATTTTGGGGTTTTTTATGGCTTAGTAGTATTCCATAATATATATATATGTACTTTATTAAAAATCAGAGACATTACTTTGCCAACAAAGGTCCATCTAGTCAGAGGTTTTTCCAGTGGTCATGTATGAATGTGAGAGTTGGAACATAAAGCTGAGCGCCAAAGAACTGATGCCTTTGAACTGTGGTGTTGGAGAAGATTCTTGAGAGGCCCTTTGTCTACAAGGAGATCAGACCAGTCAATCCTAAAGGAAATCAATCCTGAATATTCATTAGAAGGACTGATGCTGAAGCTGAAGCTCCAATACTTTGGCCACCTGATGTGAACAGCTGACTCATTAGAAAAGAGCCTGCTGCCAGGAAAGATTGAAGTCAGGAGGAGAAGGGGACAACAGAGGACAAGATGGTTGGATGGCATCACCAAGTTGATGGACATGAGTTTGAGCAAGCTCCGGGAGATGGTAAAGGACAGGGGAGCCTGGTGTGCTGCAGTCCATGGGGTCACAAAGAGTCAAACATGACTGAGTGACTGAACAACAACTTCTTTATCCATTCATCTATTGATGCATACTTGGGTTGCTTCCAAATTTTGGTGATTGTAAATAATGCACTGGGGTGCATGTATCTTTTTGAATTAGTGCTTTCAGTTTTCCTCAGAGACACACCTAGGAGTGGAATTGCTGGATCATATGGTAGCTCTGTTTTTAGTTTTTCAAGAAATCTCCCTACTGTGTTCCACAGTGGCTGCACCAATTTACATGCCCATCAAGAGTATGTAAGGGTTTCCCTTTTAAGGAGTTGTTATTTCTTTTCCTCAGCTGCCTCATCTCCTCTCCCATATTCCCATTTAAGATAAAACTGTTGAAACCCACCTTTGGCAGCATCTGCACCCTCCCTGATTGGATTTCTTGAAGAATCATAGGTTTCTCAGAGCCACATACTAGACCTTTCCACAGTCCCTTCAGGAGCTCCTATTTTACCCTGAGCCAGTAGTATATAGCCTTCAAGGGACAACATAGACACAAAATGTCCTTGAAACAGTCAGCTGCTGTGCACACTGGCTCTTTGTTATTGCTGTTCAGTTGCAAAGTTCTGCTGGACTCTTTGCCACCCATGGACTTGCAGCACACCAGGCTTCCCTGTCCTTCACTATCTCTTGGAGTTTGCGCAAATTCATGTCCACTGAACGGGTGATGCAACCTAACCATCTCATCCTCTGCCACCCCCTTCTCCTTTTGCCTTCCATCTTTCCCAGCACTTTAACTTGCTATAAACTTAAGAGGGAGCTTAGAAGGCAAGCAAAGGGGCAGGGAACGCAGAGCTAAACCGCTGGTTCCGGACCCGACTCTCTGCAGCTGCTCCAAGCAGATCAGATCTGCCTGCACTCACTGCGGAGGGAAAGGTTTCTCAGCAAGCCCTTCGTTCGTCCGGGTCTCGTTTGTTAAACTGCCCGCCTCCTCGACGACCGCCCCCTCATCACCACCACTTTCATTTCAGGAAGGAAATAGTTAAAAAGACTCCTGCCCTTCAGGGCCTGGGAGGGGGTGGCCGCCTAGTGCTTATAGTGGCTGCATCCCTGGAGGGCTGGAAGGCTGGGACTTTCTCGCCGCCCTACAGTGGAGTAGATCTGGGAGCTTTGGGAGGAGAAGTGGAGGACGGACGCGAGGCGCGTTCCTTCGGAGTTTTCTTTTTCTTGCGAACCCTCGGGCGTGCACACAGCCAACCCTTGGTCTGGCGATTGCGGACCAGAGGTGGAGAAGCTCCATCTCCCCCGGTGGCTGAAGCCTGGCGGCTCGGGGAGGACCTCCCCAGACAAGCCGTGCCCAGGAAGTTTTCCGAAGCGGAGGCAACGGTGCAAACGGGGCCGCCGCCGCGCCTGATCCCGGGACACTCGCCATTCACCCTCGCCAGTTCGGCATCAACTCGCCCGGGCGCCGCACACGGACCGGGCAGCCGTCTGAGCCCGCGGAGCTCCACGGTCGGTGCAACTCTTTCCTCTCGGGGTCCCGATTCGGGTGGGGGAGACGCTGGTGGGCCCCTGCGTAGGGAGGAGAGGCGACCTCCGAGCGTTGTCGCCCGGTGCCGGCACCTCCTGCACCGGGGCTGGCATCACCTGCCCGCGGGGGCGCGTGGCTGCGCGGGCGCCTTCCTGGGCGGGTGCGCGCCCGGGAAAGTTTGGGGTTTGGGAAACTGATCCAAAGCCCCTCAGCCTTCCCGGGCGGGCGGCAGAGTTTTCGTCAAAAGAAAATCTGGGTCCCCCTTTTCCAGGCGTGCGACAACTTTGTGGACCATCACGCGCGTGTCGCTGGCTCCAAAGCCGGCTTGTGAAGTTTGCCCCGCAGCCCGCTGCTCCCGCACACCGGGGACGTGCCAAGGGTAGCCAAGGGCACCGGGTGTGAGGGGTGGATGTGTTTGGGAAAAATGTTTTTGGAGAACCCCCAGGACAGCTACTTTGGAAACCTGCATGTGGAGGTCTAGGCGTTTTGATCTGTGTCCTCCTTTTAAAGGACACTTGTCGCCCTTCACGTGCGGAAAACAAGGGCCGTTCCCACATAATAATCAGCCTCTGTTTACACCATCCAAATGGTGTTCCGGGTACTTGGCGGCAGAGGGGGTGGGCTGGGAGACATATTAAAGACAGGCGTTGTCAGTCAAGAGAGTTACTAATTTCTTACTCAGTGAGCAAAACCCACCAAAGTGGAGGGGGGGGAGGGGGGACTTATTTAAAAGTTCCTAGTTTATCTGTGTTTTTTTTTCTCTTGTAGATTATTTATGGCTCCCCCGCCCCCACCCTCCGTTTTGTGTTAACTAATTGAGAAATACCTTGGCATTCATTTCATGTAAATTACCTGCTCTAAACTCATGCCATGTGGGTAAGGTTGTCATTTCCAAATTGCAGATTAGGTGAACTTTGATCCGGAGAGTCCCCAGATGTGAAAAGATTTAAGCATCAGGATAGAGTCCTCTTGCTTCATAATAGCTTTTGAACTCCAACAAATCCTTAGACCCCAAATATGAAGAATGCTGAATCTGTAAACCAGGTTCCTCAGGTCTGAACCTGAGAGGCTTCCCTAGAGCTATGACTGATGATGAGTGATGATCTGAAGCCAGCGTGACTTAGATCCATGGAGATGAGCTAAGACTCATCCTTGGAGGAGCATGCAGTTCAGAGGGTTTTTTCCCTTTGGTTTTGTGTCTTTCAGCCAATGATGATACGGCAGTCACGTGCCTTTGCCAAGTATACCTTAGTTCCGCAGCTTCGTGTGTGTACAGACAAGGCTGAGCGAGATGACTTCAGAAATGGTGGTGTCACTGTTGGGGAGGGAGACAAGTGGTTTTTATGGTAGCCAGCTCACTCTTTGATAAGAACCCACAGCCTTGATAAGACTCCTCAACTCATGCGGTAATCAGCTCACCAAGAGAAACGAAGTGCTGATGTTCAAACAGCAGCGCTGCTTCTGTGAACCACCTAGCCAGGTCTGTTCACTAAATATCCTCCTAGCAGACTATGATGGGCAAAGAGCCATTCCACTTCTGAGAAAGGCCTTCTTGTCTCTTACTTTGAAGAAAACTCATTGAGGTTCATTCCCATTGGGAAACTGGAAGGCATTAGTCATTAAATAGCATAAGATATTGAAGAATTTCCTTTTTTCCATCTCTGATCTGAGGAGGAGAGTGACTATATGCTTTATTCTTGGAGCGGTGTGGAGTGGAGTCCTGATCACCACTGTGTAACTGAAAAAGCGGCATTTCATAGGTCTATCAGTATTTTGTCAGATACTCCAAACTGTAAGCAAGCGAAAAAAGAAAAACAAAACTGCATACTACTTGACTTGGTCAAAAAGTTCATCTGGGCTTTTCCATAAGCTGGTACAAAAAACCCAAATGAACTTTTTGGCCAATCCGGTACTCGCAATCGTCTAGGCAGAACCATATGCCCAGTATGCTTGTAGCTTAGAAAAACTGATATTTGAATCATTTAATCAGACTGAGTCAAGTCCTATGATTAATTAGACTGAAGGGTTATACCTGTCCTACCACTTCTTGGTCACAAAAACGTAACTTCTTCAAGGCTGTTTCCTCATGATATATTCCCTGCCTACCTAGAGCTGTAAAGCTCAAGTCAGATAACAAATAGGTGTAAAATAGATCACCATAGTACATAAACCTTTTTTTGGCCTTGTGGCATAGTTTCCTGACCAGGGTTGGATCCCGTGCTCCCTGCAGTGAAAGCACAGGGTCTTAACCACTGGACCATCAGGGAAGTCCCAAATTAATTCAGGTTCCTGGGGGGAAAAAATCTCTGGGAAAGGCAGAAGTATACAGTATTGCACCTTACATTACTTTAGACCTTCTGTACACCTTGAACAAATCTTATTGCTTCATATATTAACTATGCCATAAGCTTTATTAATAACCAAGAGAACTGTCAGACCCCTAAAAATGGTTGATATCAACCATGGATAGATTCAAAAGGACACAATTCTTAACACTTAAATTGTGACCTGGGTTTGTTCATCCTATACATACACTACATTATAAATGAAAGAGTCACAAAAACTCACAGAAAATATCCAAAAGATCAGAATGTGAAGAGCCATTTTTATATACGTTTGCTGTGTAATCACCAGCCTCCCTCATTTCCCAGCATCTTTTCTTTAAGCACTGAAGTAGAAATCTAGACTTCCTGAACAAAAAGGACCACTTGCTCTCTGCAAGTTTCTAAAAAAAACAATGAAATGGTCTTTTGCAATCTTATCTAAGCATCCTGCAATGTCTGTTGCTTCTTCAGAATGCTTGAAACATTGTTGAACGTTTTAAGTGCTATGTAAGTGTACAGTCTAGCAGTTAGGAGCTCAGACTCAAAGTCAAACTCACTTGCCTTGGTGTCATAGAAGGGCCACATCAGCTATGGCCTCGACAAGCTACTTGACCTTCCTGAGCCTGTTTCCCTGTGTTTATAATGGAAACAGATATATGGTTCTCGTGGTCATTGTATGGATGAGATGATATCACCCGTGTGAAGTGCTCAACGTGGTGAATGGCTGATCAGAATCAATGTAGCTATAAAGGATGTTTAAAGAGTGTATAAAGGATATTTGGAAAATCAAATAGTACACCTGGTCTGGGAAAGTCCATTACTCCTAGTTCTACTCATTGACAAATATTGTTATAGTAGTTTCTGACAAATGGAGGAGCAAAAAACTCCTGCCAGAGGATGTAGATTGGACTTCCCTGAAGGTTAAGACCTGTGGTTAAGACTTCCTGTGGTTAAGACTCCACGCTTCCAAAGCAGGGGGCGTGTATTCAATCCCTGGTCAGGAAACTAGGATCCCACATGTGGTGCAATGCCCACCCCCCCCAAAAAAAGAGGTAGATTGTACACATTGTTTATCCAGGTTTTTAATAAAATAAATATTCTGTCTTTATCAACTATCTTATTTTTAGTTGACTAAGATTGTTAAATGTATTGATGGTTTAATCACAGTTCTGATTTTCAGTGAACATAATACTTAAAAGCACCTGAGCTGCATTTTATTTCTATTTTATTAAACACACATATGTGCATTTTATTTCTATGTTCATCATAGAAATAAACACATACGTGTTAACAGCACACATGTTGAAATACTAGATTGTTAATTATAAAATTTGGTGATTTTTACTACTATATGACTTTCACTCAGTATGTAATCTCTTTTCCATTAGTAAATAAAATATTGTTATCTCAACTCTTGAAGATTTTCTGTAATTCAGGCTATCAGCCTAAGTGTAAGGGAGAAAAGAAAGTAACTTCTTTTGTTCTACCTAAAGGGAAAACTGCCAAGGCCTCATTCACATTATAATCATTATAATCACATTATAATCTATATGCATTATAGATGTAGATGTGTGCATGCGTGTCCAGTTGCTTCAGTGCGACCCTGTGGACTGTAGCCCGCCAGGCTCCTCTGTCCATGGGACTTCCCAGGCAAGGATACTGGAGTGGTTTGCCATGCCTCCTCCAGGGGATCTTCCCAACCCAGGGACTGAACCTGAGGCATCTCCTGTGTCTTCTGTATTGCAGGCGGACTCTTTACCACTGAGCCATCCAGGAAGCCCCAGATGTAGGCATAGCTATGCAGAAAGGTGAGAGAGACAGAGGCAGAGGCAGAGGTACAGAGATATAACTTGCCCTGATAGAGAGCTTTGGTCTTGTCTGCTTTTGTTCTCCCATGGGGTAACCTGACACAGATGTTATCTACTTACCAAATAAATACTGCTTTTTAATTGAAGCAGTTAATTATCATCGACTGCTGTCTTACTGGCAGCTGGATTTGTAACCAAAATCATCTTTTCTCTTTTCTTTTTCCAGGTGGAGAAAGGAAGAAAAAAAAAATAAAGGGTGTCAAATCAACAGATTAAGTGACATTTCCTGAAATTTGCATCGAGATGGAAACCTTTTGGCTCAGGGTGTCCTTCTGGGCGGCACTGGTTGGAGGTGTCATCAGTGATAACCCTGAGAGCTACAGCACAAACCTAAGCATCCACGTGGACGGTGTCACCACTTTCCGTGGGACAGAACTCAGCGTCGTGGTGACCACACATCACCCTACGAATCTGGCCCTCCCCAGCAATGGCTCAATGCACAACTATTGCCCACAACAGACTAAGATTACTTCAGCTTTCAAATACATTAACACTGTGATATCATGCACTATTTTCATCGTGGGAATGGTGGGGAATGCAACCCTGCTCAGGATCATTTACCAGAACAAGTGCATGAGGAATGGCCCCAACGCGCTGATAGCCAGCCTTGCCCTCGGAGACCTTATCTATGTGGTCATTGATCTCCCTATCAATGTATTTAAGGTAGGAGATCACACACGTGCGTTTGCAGGTTGGAATGCATGCTCTGGTTCCATAGTTGAGAGAGGTGCTACAGACCTTTCTGTCCTTTGGAATTTCAGTCTGTGCTTTTACTGAGAGCCATTTCTGCTGTCTCGAAACTGGGTGACATTTACAATTTTTATTATTTCTTCAATGTGACACTGATTTTCTGACTTATTTATTAACAAAAGAGTATCTCAGGGGTGACTCCTCAAAGTTATGGTCTTCCATGAATGGGGTTCTCATGCCAGCCCTGAGCTGGCTGAGTGGATGGGCAATATGGGAAAAGAACAGTGGATGTTTTTGAGATTCCATTTCTGAGGTGAGATCTACTGAGCCCGACAAGTATTTAAAATAAATATATCTCCAGTTTTAGTTACCTTTTCAGCGTGATGCTGTCTGGGAGCCAGATATCCACAGTGTGACTTGAGATGAGAGGGCTTGTTTTATTTTGACTGTCTGGCTGATTGAAGGCAAAGGTCATGCTGGCTTCCGCAGTTATCTGGGTGACTTAGAGATAACAGGGTGCTGTGATGGCAAGCCTGGTCACCTCGTTGAGCAGTGTTGCTAAAACCATTTAAAACAGGCATCGCTTTACCACTGCCTCCTTCCTTGTTTCAGCTTACATTTATGGAGCACCCACTGTGTGCCTGCGTGCACCCACCGTCCAGAGCTAGGCAGTAGGACCCAAGTTAGTGCCTCGGTGGGAGAAAATGATAACTCACCCATTGTTGGTGTGATCACCTTGCTCTCAGGACTGCTGTTGCTACTAAGTCACTTCAGTCTCGTTCGACTCTGTGCGACCCCATAGATGGCAGCCCACCAGGCTCCGCCATCCCTGGGATTCTCCAGGCAAGAACACTGGAGCAGCTCTCGGGACTAGTTAGTACCAAAACAACTACAGCCAAAAGGAATTAGTCGTTCCATATTTGGTTTAGTGGTTGTGAGGGGAAAACTGCTGCAAGAATTCAAATGAGCTAAAATTCAAATGAAATTTCATGATCTTTGCCAGATGTTTTGGAATGTCTTTATTCCTAGCCCAGGGAAAGCACGTTCCTCAGCCTTCTTTTTTTTCTTTCCTTCTATGTATTATCTGTAGAAACAAAACTATTCTGAGCAAGAATACTCTGAAATATGACTGAAAGTGGAAAGTTTTGTCAGTTGCAGACATGATTTGTTTTACGAGAAATAATAGCCTCTCGGTTTTAAATAAATAACTGCAACCGTGGGGAAATGATACTAGCCTCCTAGAAAAAGCAATGGTCTGACAACACTGATGAAAACTTTGAACATTATAAGGAAATAAATCATCTCACAATTATTCCAATACTCTCGTTACCAAATTGGGGGAATTAGACAACAAAAAGTTAAAAATCACATACCATCTCTTTCCACAGAAGGGCATGAACACATGTGTTTTCTATTTGAACTTAAAGCAGAATTTCAGAACCAAATTAGGAGGCAAGATTGTAAATAGGAGGCAAATGTGTAAATAATTTAAAATATTTAGCATATGCTACAGAACTTTTTTTCTTTTCAAAAGTTTTTTATTTTCTCTTTGTGAAATAGTATATGTACTCAGCATAGCTTCCTCAAGACATCTGTTTAATAAGAGATTAAAAAATGTTGACATGACTTATTCACAATCATGGTGTGGAATATTAAATAAACATTGATTATTCATATTTATACAGCTAGTTAACCAACCCATTATGGCTCAGGAAAACAATAGAACTGTCTCTGAATACTAATCCCTATCTTACCATGTGCAGAAGCAGCTTTTTGGCACCTCAGTATCTGCTGAGAAGGAGACTTATCTCTTTGAGGTGCTACCTGCCATTCCCCAGACTAAACTTCATTTCTATTCCATAATAACATTTTAAGTCAGATCACATGGAGTATCTCCAAATTTGGTGAAAATTCAAATAAAGCTTTGTTTTACATTCATACAGCAATGCGTGAAAACTAGCACTTCCTTATTTGACTTTATAAGTCTTCCATCTTGGGAATCCAATACTTTCTACTGCCATTTTCAACAATGTGGACAGTTTGATGTGTTTCTTTGTTGTGGGAGTACTTTCATGTAATTCCTGTTTTTCTAAAACTTATGTAATGAGTCATTTAACCAATGATTATTTTAGAAAGTAAACCTTTGGGTTTAAAAAAAAAATACACTTTAGTCATTTCAGTCTTCTTTCAGGGGAAAATAGAAAAGCACTGGAGTGAGCATAAGCGTCTCACAATATTCAGGAGTTATTTCTTCTTCCTCCTGGCAGTCCTCTCGTCTAGGTTAGGGAACCATAAGATGTTACTGTTTTTCTGACTTCTGCCTGAGAGGGTCAAGAGAATTCCTTCTAGCCAAGCTGCCTCCTGCTGTAAGAGTCTGATGCCTTAAGTCTCACACATCAGACCTATGGATTACTCTGACCATGTCAAGCTGTCTCTGTATTTCAGGGCAAACTAGTAGCCATCCTGTCTCACTGTTTAGGTACCAATGAAAAGTGCACAGACTTGAAGAACATTCTATTGAAGAGATGCATGAAGCTTCTTTATCTCCCCTACTATTAGAATTAGGTTGAAAGAAGAATGGTTGAAAGGACACGCCATGTTCTTCAAAGAAAGATAAGTTTTCAAATCTCACATGTGGTCATTGTGTCTAAGAGTTCCATCAGTTGCTTTTTAGACTCAGTTCTAAGGTGTCTCCAGAGGGCAAACATTGCATTGAGTTGGGTTAGAATCAGAATAAGTGAAAGCAGTGTACAGGCAGCAAGCTAGACTTGCTGGTTAGACTATTACAATAAAAAGGAGAGTGTGTGACAAAGTGTTCTTTCTATTCGAATTTTGTTATCTTTCTTTCACTTTGAAAGAGGTTGCACTGAAACTGTTTCATGTATTAATGTGCTGGAAGACCAGTGCAGCTGGTCTCAGACGACTAGGCTGTTTCTGTTCGGTCATCATCCCATGCAGCTGGTGTTGGGTGGCTTGGGATGCTCTGTGGGCATGGAAGAGGCGTTCACTACACATCTAAATTTCCAGGTTTCCTGGTTGATGTCTGTCGTGTCAGGATTTCTTCCTCCAGGCTGTAATGGACGTTGCTTGCGCTTATCATGTGCTTCTCTGCTCGGACACCCCCAAGAGCTCCTGCTGCTTCCTAACATGCATGTGCAGCTCTTGTCCAAATGCCTCACTCCCCCTAAGTAACGTTCTCCGCCCTGAGGCTGGATATAGTCACCGAATTGCCTCTGCTGAAGCATGTACATTCCTGAATTTAAAACTGAATTAGGTCTTAAGTTATATACATTGCATGGAGAAGAAATACCCAAAAAGTGAAGAGAAATTCCTCTGGCCTTGTTTACACTTGTGCGAGTACACACACATACACACACACACACACACACACACACACACACACACACATTACCTGATAATAAAAATCAAACAGTCTGGGACAATAAACTATAAAGTAGAAGGCTTTCAAATGGCAATGTTGAAGAAATGCTATTGCTTATCAAGGGATTACTCTAATTTTGAATTGTACAAAAAAAAAACACACACATATCATTAGCTTCATGAGAAGACTGACAAAAATAGGAGAGAGGAGAGAAAAGGAGTTAGTAGACCTTTCAAATAGTCACACTTATAACCAAGCTAATGATGGATTCAATCTGTCAAGAATTACACTATGATATCCTGAATTTTCAAGGAAGGTGAAAACATAGCAAAATAGATCAATCTGTATATAAAATATTTGTGTTCATTACAATGACAAAACAAAGCATCATATCTGTGCTTTGAATCCAAAAATACCCCCTAATGACTCAATGACTCCACTTCTAACGTAGCTTAGAAGTATAGAATTTAATAATTATGTATATTTTTAATGACTCATTTATGTCAACTTTAGGGAGAGAGGTTTTAAACTTGAATGGAGTGGAAACCCTAAAAGTGGTGCTGGTGCATGCGTGGGCCAGAGCTTGGTATCATGTGTTCTCAGTTCAGTTCAGTCACTCAGTCGTGGCCGACTCTGCGACCCTGTCCATTACCAACTCCTGGAGCTTACTGAAACCCATGTCCATCAAGTCGGTGATGCCATGTGCTTTCAGGATAACAGTAACTCAGATGTACACACAGATATGCCCATAAGCCATTGCACCTCATCCTCTTAAGGAGAAACAAGAGTGTGGAGAAATTTATGTAGGAAGGAAGCAGAATGGAGAGGATGAGATTGGCAGCCCTGGGAAGAGGGAAGTAGGTGAGCCCAGGGACTTGGCATGGAAATGTCATCACAGGGAGGAGCTGGAACCAGTGACGTCATAGACAATACTGTAGGTGAATAATGCTCCACATAGCATGTGGGGTAAGGCAGATCTCTGAGAACAAGCTAAGCAGCCAGTGACACATCCGGTAACTAGTTGTTGACTGATTGAGTCCACTCCAAGCAACCACCTCTTCCTGAGGACAGCAAGGAAAAATAAACAAATACAATTTCGGTATGAAATTATCAAGGATATTTTGCAATGAAAAGCCAAGGTTCCCAATATGTTGCTCTGGCAGAGGATCTGAGCAATGTGGAAATCAGAGATGTTCACACAAAGCCAGTTTATCTCCATATTCACACAGACTTTGACATCTTGTGCAACTGAATCCATCTTGTTTGGGCAGCCATACAGGAGTTGTTTCCGGACACATCAAATCATCAGGGCAATATCTGTGTTGGAAACAAATTGCCCCAGCATATAAAGCATGTGCCTCAAACATAGAACCTGTTCAATAAGTGCTTTTTAATACGATTTAACAAAACCACGTCAAAATGATGTGATTAAAATTAACTTCTTTTTTTCCCACTGAAGTAGAGTTGATTGACAAGGTTGTGTTAATTTCTGCAGTACAGCAAAGTGATTCAGTCATACAGATAAATCCTTTTTCATATGCTTTCCCATTATGGTTTTTCACAGGATATTGAATCTAGTTCCCTCTGCTATACAGTAGGGCCTTGTTGTTTATCCGTCCTATAGATAAGAGTTTGCATCTCCTAATCCCAAACTCCCAATCCTTCCTCTCCCACCCTACCTCCCCCTTGGCAACCGCAAGTCTGTCTTCTATGTCTGTGGGTCTCTTTCTGTTTCTTAGATAAGTAAAAAATATAGGAACACTTCACAGATTTGCATGTCATCCTCGCCCAGGGGCCATGCTAATATCTGTATCGTTCCAGTTTTAGTATATGTGCTGCTGAAGTGAACACCAAAACACACTTCTGATCTGATTTTTCTGAGACCTTCAAATTAAAATATTGATGATGATAAGGACAATGATGCTGATCTGTCAGAGGGGGTCTTCATTTACAAACAAGGCACAGTGTATTCTGTATGGTCTGCGCATGCTACTCCCCCAAGCTGGTCAAATTACCCACCATTGCATGCGTAACCGTGATGCTTGCCTTTTACTCATCATCAAGCAAATAAAAACAGGCCTTTCTCATATATTCCAGTAATAGCACTAGAATCATAAAATTAGGTATGCCCTAAATTTTCAGAAAGAGAACGTGTCCCTTCACTGAGCCTCCTGTCTCCTTGTGGGTACCCCATACCCCAGCTCGTCACGTCCCGTTAGGTGTCTCTGATCTGGCCTCATCTCTCCATGCTTCTCATCTACTCCTCTTTATACAGCTAACCAAGCTAAGCAAGATGATCCTTCTACCTGAAGTGCTCTCCCTCATGCCTCCTCTGGTTTATTCCACTGTATGCTTCAGATCACAGCTGCAGCATCTCTTTGTGTGGCAAGCATGCCTGACCTAGACTGGGTCAGGGCCTTTTTCCTGGGCTCCCGTGACACTCTCCTTCCACCCTGTAAGAGCACAGAACACACGCTGTATTGTCTCTTGCAGTTCCCTTGCCTGTCTGCCCCTCCTAGACTGCAGGTCCCCTGAGGCTTTCTGCCATCATCCCCATTTATCATGGTTTCTCCACATCCAATAGCATGCCCAGTTTCAAAACTACTTGATGAATGAGCAAAATGTACTGTATTTGTCTCTATAAGAATGTTTTTCTCCCATGCAATTCCAGATCTGAAGACAGGCTTGCTTTTTGAATTTATTGAATCTCTACTATTCCCCTGCAAACCAGGATAGCTCAAAGTCCATAAATCTAGGAGAGAAATATATGCACTATCAGAGGATTGTTTTTCCTTTGTCTTTAGAGGTCAAGAGTTCTTTTTCTATGGTTCTGGCATTATATTGTTTAATTTCCTCTCTTGAGTGGTGTAACCAATTAAAGAATCTCATTTCAAGATTTCTGTGCAATACACAGTCCTTCAGCATAGTTGTAATTGTGGTTTCAACTGAAACATTCAACCTACAAGTGATTTAGAATATCACAATGAACATTCATATCACCAAACACTTTATTTGCTCTTTAGAGAACAGGAAACAGATTGATTTTCTGGCATAGCTGAGACACAGGAAGATTGTAAAAGTTCATTATGTTAACTAGCTGACCTAAGGATATATGTACATATTAAATGACAGAGTGATAAATTTATTACCCAATTTGCTGTTTATTATAAGGAAGTTGCTGTCTGAAAAGGCTTCAGAACCCTCTCCAACTCTACCTCCCCTTCTGACTTTTCGTTTCCTGTGTCTGGGAATCTCATTGCTTTCTGTCATGGTCCTGTTAAGTAATTATCCTCATGTGAGGTTACTCAGCTAACCCTCAGCATCTGGCTCACAGCACAGTTACTCCCGTTTCGGTGATGGGGGATGGAAACCATGTATCACGGCAGGATTGTTCTCAGGGCTAAGAGGTGATTTCGGTCCCCTTCTCACTGGGAAGGTGTTGAGATATACAGAACATTGTGGCTTATACTTCTCCATCAAACAGGACAGATCATGGAAGAGGGTGCTGTGTTTAAACTGAAATAGTGATGCATAAATGCTTTACTTTTGAGAAAAGAATTTTCTCATACACACTGTGTGTGTGTGTGGCAGTAATTCCATCATTCTGTGCAGTTGAGCAGATGTCCTGGCTATTGTATTCTGAAATATTTCTATAGTGTCTTTGTCCCATGAGTTGCTAGCATGGGAGTGTCATTTCTTTATTATCATACAAAATTTACACAGTTTGTATATAGAGTGTATGAACTAAAATGAAAGAGGATGGGGTATGAAGTTTCTGTCTCTGAAGCTGATTTGAAGGCTAGAGTGGTTAAATAAGGAATGTTCTTAAGCAACTCTGTCAAAATAAATTTGATACACAGCCAGAAATTCTACAACTGCTTTCTGGATCTACCATAATCTCTTGGGAGCTAGAATTATTGCTTTCTATAGCCACCATTTTATTTTTAACTAGGTCTAGTTTTTCTTGGATAAGCTTTCCTACGTTGTAAAGGTAATAGCTGATATTAAACTGTAATAGAACTGAACATAAGTCTCATTCAGTGTTACTATTTGATAGCCTTATTTTCAAATTTGAACATCAAATTTTACAAAACCACATGCTCTAAAATGTTTATTTAAATTTGGGAGGTTTGACATCTTCATGTTCCTGAACTCAAGAAGCAAAAATCAAATGTGCCCTCAGATTTAATATTATTTTTGTGAATGTGCAAATTTAAATTTCTCGAGAATTTAGAATTTAAACTTCTCTAAAAGTTTCATCAGCATCATTTGCCATCATGACTTACTTGGCAAATGGGATAGACAACAGAAGTTACTCAAATCATGCTTCTCATAATACTTAAACATGGGAGTCTTATAGTTTTAGATCGAGTTTTATACTAGAAAGTAATGGAGGTGGGCAACTGTTGGCCATTTGATTACTCAGTTACATCAGATCTCTCTTCTCTAAATATTCTTTATCTATTCATTTATAAATATTTATTGAGCTCCTCCTATATGTCAGTTATTGGGGAAATAGCAGTGAACGAAAACATCCTTGTCCTCAAGGAGTTTACATTTTAGTAGAAGAACAAGACAACGATCAAGTTAAGTCTGTGAAATAGCATCTGAGGAGAAGAGCAAAACAGAGACGAGGAATAAAAGGCGGAGGAGTGAGTAAGGAACTCAATAGAAGGCGATGTTGAATAAGCACTAAAACTTAAAGGAGCAAACCAAGCCACTGTCTATAAAGAAAGAGCAACCAGCCGGTGGAAATGGCAAGTGCAAAGGCCCTGGGGCAAGAATGTGCCCAGAGGGTCAGTGGAGCAGAAGGAAGCCCTGGTGGTTGATTGGAAGGGAGAGAATAGTAAGACATGATGTCACAGAAATACTGGGGTAGGGTAAGCGATGCAGGGAAGCAGATAACATAGGGCCTAGCAATAGATGACCATTTAATTTATTGTCCAAACCAAGATGCTTTAAGGGTAAAAGGAAACACTATCAATAATTGCATCTGGACAATTTGTAGGCATGAGAAAAGTAGGAAGCCTAGTCACCCTACCTATACTTTTATGAAACCTTTAGCTTCTTTGTGTGAGTGAGATATGAAACTTTTAGAAGGTTATGAACAGATGAGTGACATGATCTGTTTTACATTTTAACAAGAACTTGCTGGCTACGGGGTTGAGAAGCATTTCCTAAATTGATGAAGGAAAAATATGCACTGAAAATACAGTATGTGTACCGGTTTATAGGGCTTCCCTGGTGGCCCAGTCAGCAAAGAAGCTGCCTGCGATGCCACAGAGGTGGGTTTGACCCCTGGGTCGGGGAAGATCCCCTGGAGAAGAAAATGGCAACCTGCTCCAGTATTCTTGTCTGGAAAATCTCATAGGCAGAGGACTCTGGTGGGTCACAGTCGACGGTTCAGAGTTGGACACGACTGAGCAACTAAACCAGTGCCACCATACCAATTTATAACGGGAGAATGGTGAGGTGAGGTGAGGTGAAGTCGCTCAGTCATGTCCGACTCTTTGCAACCTCGTGGACTGTAACCTACTAGGCTTCTCTGTCCATGGGATTCTCCAGGCAAGCATAGTGGAATGGATTGCCATTTCCTTCTCCAGGGGATCTTTCCGACCCAGGGGTCGAATACTGCCCCCTAAAGCTCAATTAGTGTTTACTCTGTACCAAGGTAACCCATTGGATCCTCACAGAAAACTTATTGCACTGCTGCTATTGCCTGAAAATGAAGACTGAGGCACAGTGCTTAAAGAATGTTCTCAAGGTCACACAGTCAGCAAGTTGCAGAGCCAGGATCAGGACCCAGCCTGATCTCAGAGGCCATGCTCTTAGCTAAGCCGCCACACTGATCTCTTCCATATTCCATGTGCCTCGCAAGACAAACTTGATAGTCATCCAGATGTCAGCCCTAGTATAGAAATAAAGTTTCAAAGACTGTGTTCAAAAATAGTCATCCCCCTTTCTTTCCTGCATTAAATCCAATATTTCTTTAGTTGTTTATTTAGGACAGAAGTCACACACTACAAAGGAAGGATGTATATGAAACAGATATTGCTCTCCAGAATAGCATTTGTGTTCTAAGTCTTGCAGATTGCATTGGAACATCTGGTAAACAGATTTTTGTATTCTATACTCATTGTCATGCTGGTGAGATCAACTGACAGAAGGAAGCCAGAAAATAAAAATAAATAAACTGTAAAAAAAAAAAAAGTTTAAGTCCTTTGATGATCTGATTGCTTAGACATATATATCTGCTCAGAGGAACATTTTTTGCCAAACTGACGTCCCATCCAGTTATTACAGGAAAGGCTGGGCAATTTGTAGGCATGAGACAGGAACATGAGTGTCTATGGCCTTCCCAAAGTTCCAGCTGGGATATGAACACCTGATTTTATTGATAAAACTAAATGTTGCATTTCTAGATCTTCCTCCCCAGGAGTTTACCAAATGCATAGGAATTAAATGAGGAATATGAAAGAATAATGAATGACATTTGTGGATATGTCTCAAATTATATTTTTTTTAAAGCTAGAATAAAATGCCTAGGAATAAACAACCAAGGGGGTAAAAGACCTATACTCTGAAAACTGTAAAACACTGATGAAGGAAATTGAAGATGATACAAAGAAATGTAAAGATACTTCATGCTCTTGGATTGGAAGAATTAATATGGTTAAAATGACCATGTTACACAAAACAATCTCCAGTTTAGTATAATTCTTATCAAAATACACCTGTCATTTTTCACAAAACTAAACAAATAATTCTAAAATTTATATGAAACCACAAAAGATCCAAATTGCCAAAGCCATCTTAGAAAAAAGAGCAAAACGGGAAGCATCACCCTTCCTGACTGCAGGCTACACTATCAGTTCACTTCAGTCGCTCATTCGTGTCTGACTCTGCCACCCCATGGACTGCAGCACACCAGACCTCCCTGTCCATCCCCAACTCCTGGAGTTTACTCAAGCTCATGTCCATCGAGTCAGTGATGCCATCCAGCCATCTCATCCTCTGTGATCCCCTTCTCCTCCTGCCTTAAATCTTTCCCAGCATCAGGGTCTTTTCAAATGAGTCAGTTCTTCTTATCAGGTGCCCAAAGTATTGGAGTTTCAGCTTCAGCATCAGTCCTTCCAATGAATATTCAGGACAGATTTCCTTTAAGATGGACTGGTTGGATCTCCTTGCAGTCCAAAGGACTCTCAAGAGTCTTCTCCAACACCACAGTTCAAAAGCATCAATTCTTCAGCACTCAGCTTTCTTTATAGTCCAACTCTCATGCCCCTACATGACTACTAGAAAAACCATAACTTTGACTAGATGGACCTTTGGTGGCAAAGTAATATCTCTGCTTTTTAATATGCTGTCTTGATTGGTCAAGCTTTTATTCCAAGGAGAAAATATCTTTTAATTTCACAGCTGTGTCACCATCTGCAATGATTTTGAAGCCCCAAAAAATAAAGTCTGTCACTGTTTCCACTGTTTCCCATCTATTTGCCATGAAGTGATGGGACCAGATGCCATGATTTTTGTTTTCTGATTGTTGAGTTTTAAGCCAACTTTTTCACTCTCCTCTTTCACATTCATCAGGAGGCTCTTTAGTTGTTCTTTGTTTTCTGCCATAAGGGTGGTGTCATCTGCATATCTGAGGTTATTGATATTTCTCCCAGAAATCTTGATTCCAGCTTGTGCTTCTTCCAGCCCAGCGTTTCTCATGATGTACTCTGCATGTAAGTTAAATAAGCAGGGTGACAATATACAGCCTTGACGTACACCTTTCCTGATTTGGAACCAGTCTGTTGTTCCATGTCCAGTTCTAACTGTTGCTTCCTGACCTGCATACAGATTTCTCAAGAGGCAAGTTAGGTGGTCTGGTATTCCCATCTCTTTCAGAGTTTTCCACAGTTTATTGTGATTCACACAGTCAAAGGCTTTGGCGTAGTCAATAAAGCAGAAATAAAAGTTTCTCTGGAACTGTCTTGCTTTTTCAATGATCCAGCGGATATTGGCAATTTGATCTCTGGTTCCTCTGCCTTTTCTAAATCCAGCTTGAACATCTGGAAGTTCATGATTCACATACTGTTGAAACCTGGCTTGGAGAATTTTGATTATTACTTGGAGAATTTTAAGCATTTGAATGCAGAGTTCCAAAGGAGAGATCTCTAGTCTTTCTCATTCTATTGTTTTTCTCTATTTCTTTGCATTGATCATTGAGAAAGCATGATATTCTTTAGGTCCACCATGTTGCTGCAAATGGCAGAATTTCATTCTTTATTTATAGTTGAGTAATATTCCATTGTAGGAATATACCATATCTGTGTACATTCATCTACTTCCACATATTGGCTATTGTAAATAATGCTGCTATGAACAATGGGGTTGCATGTATCTTTTCAAATTAGTATTTTCACTTTTTCCTCAGATATATACCCAAGAATGTATCATTTGATATTTCTATTTTCAGTTTCTTGAGGAACTTTCACACTGCTTTCCACAGTGGCTACATCAATTCACATTCCCACCAACAGTGTACTAGGTTCCCTTTTTTCCACATCCTTGCCAACATATGTTACTTGTAGACTTTTTGATGATAGCTATGCTGACAGGTATGAGGTGATATCTCATTATTATTTTGATTTGCAGTTCTCTAGTAATTAGTCAAGTTATTGTTTTATGTGCATGTTAGCCATATGTATGTTGTCTTTGGAAAAATGTATATGTCATTCATTATTCAGGTCTTTGGCCATTTTTTGATTGGGTTATTTAATTTTCTTTGATATGGATTCTACAAACTGTTTATTTTGAGTATTAAATCCTGTTAGTCATATCATTTACAATAATTTTGTCCTATTTTGTAGGTTGTCTTTTTGGTTTGCTGATGGTTTCCTCTGCTATGCAAAAGCTTTTGAATTTACTTAGGTCTCATTTACTCATCTTTTCTACCCTTCATTGTGCCTTCTTCAGCGATCAATGCAAAGAAACAATAGAAGGGGGAAGACTAGAGATCTCTTCAAGAAAATTAGAGATACCAAGGGAACATTTCATGCAAAAATGGGCACAATGAAGGGTAGAAATGGTATGGACCTAACAGAAGCAGAAGATATTAAGAAGAGGTGGCAAGAATACACAGAAGAACTGTACAAAAAAGATCTTCAAAACCCAGATAATCATGAAGGTGTGATCACTCACCTAGAGCCAGATATCCTGGAGTGTGAATTCAAGTGGGCCTTAGGAAGCATCACTACAAACAAAGCTAGTGGAAGTGATGTAATTCCAGTTGAGCTCTTTCAAATTCTAAAAGATGATGCTGTGAAAGTGCTGCACTCAATATGTCAGCAAATTTGGGAAACTCAGCAGTGGCCACAGGACTGGAAAAGTTCAGTGTTCTTTCCAATCCCAAAGAAAGGCAATACCAAAGAATGCTCAAACTACTACACAGACTATATATAAACCTACAGTAAACAAAATACATGGTCCTGGTACAAAAGCAGCCACATCATTGATTAATGGAACAGAATAGGGACACGAGAAATAAACCCATGCATCTATGGTCAATTAATCTACAACAAAGAAGGCAAGAATATACAGTGGAGAAAAGACACTCTCTTCAGTAGGTGGTGCTGAGAACTGGATGGCTACATTTCCTTATACCATATACAAAAAGGAAAAATCACTCCAAATGGATTAAAGACCTAAATGTAAGGCTAGAAACCATAAAATTACCAGAAGAGAACACAGAACACTCTTTGACAAAAATCATGACAATATGTTTTTGAATCTGTCTCCTAAAGCAAAAGAAATAAAAACTAAGATGAGTAAATGAGACCTAAGTAAATTTAAAAGCTTTTGCATAGCAGAGGAAACCATCAGCAAACCAAAAAGACAACCTACAAAATAGGACAAAATTATTGTAAATGATATGGCTAACAGGATTTAATACTCAAAATAAACAGTTTGTAGAATCCATATCAAAGAAAATTAAATAACCCAATCAAAAAATGGCCAAAGACCTGAATATACATTTTTCCAAAGACAACATACATATGGCTAACATGCACATAAAACAATAACTTGACTAATTACTAGAGAACTGCAAATCAAAATAATAATGAGATATCACCTCATACCTGTCAGCATAGCTATCATCAAAAAGTCTACAAGTAACATATGTTGGCAAGGATGTGGAAAAAAGGGAACCTAGTACACTGTTGGTGGGAATGTGAATTGATGTAGCCACTGTGGAAAGCAGTGTGAAAGTTCCTCAAGAAACTGAAAATAGAAATATCAAATGATACATTCTTGGGTATATATCTGAGGAAAAAGTGAAAATACTAATTTGAAAAGATACATGCAACCCCATTGTTCATAGCAGCATTATTTACAATAGCCAATATGTGGAAGTAGATGAATGTACACAGATATGGTATATTCCTACAATGGAATATTACTCAACTATAAATAAAGAATGAAATTCTGCCATTTGCAGCAACATGGTGGACCTAAAGAATATCATGCTTTATGAAGTAAGTCAGACAGAGAAAGGCAAATCCTATATAAAACAATTTATTTGAGGAAACTAAAATATAAAGCAAATGGATGTATATCACAAAACAGAAAAAGGCTCATGGATATAGAAAATAAACTAGTGGTTACCATTGGTTTAGGGGAGTCAGTGTAAGAGATTAAGAGATACAAGCTACTGTATATAAAATAAACAGTATATATTGTACAAAACATGGAATTATAGCCACTATTTTGCAGAAACTTTAGTGGAATATAATCTATAAAAACACTGGATCACTATGCTGTACACCTGAAACTAATATGATATTGTAAATCAACTATGCTGCTGCTAAGTCGCTTCAGTCGTGTCCGACTCTGTGTGATCCCACAGAGAGCAGCCCACCAGGCTCCCCCATCCCTGAGATTCTCCAGGCAAGAACACTGGAGTGGGTTGCCATTTCCTTCTCCAATGCATGAAAGTGAAAAGTGAAAGTGAAGTTGTTCAGTCGTGTCCGACTCTTAATAAAAATAAGCTAGAAATTCTCAATTTTTAAAAATTTACATATGAAATTTAATGAAATGACTTCATTAAATCTGAAGCTATTTGAATAGGAACTTTATTTATATCCCTAAATTTGTTTTTTTAATTTTTATTGAAATGTAGTTGAGTTATAATATTCAGGTGTACAGCAAAGGGATTCAGTTCTTTTTTACATTCTCTTTGATTATAGATTATTACAAGATGTTGAGTATAGTTTCCTGTGTTATACAGTAGGTCTTTGTTGGTTATCTATTTTATCTATGGTGATATATATATTTTAACCCCAAACTCCTAATTTACCCTCCCCCTGCTTCCCTATGGTAACCATAAATTTGTTGTCTATGTCTATGAGTTTACTTCTGTTTTGTAAATAAGTTCACTTGAATCATTGCTGGATTCCACATGTATCCTGTGTTATTTGTCTTTGTCTGACTTAGTTGACTTAGTATGAACATCTCTAATATCCTTAACTTTAAAAGCAGTCAGTAAAGCTAACCATATTGAGCATGTCCAGAATATCCAGAATCATTCATTTCAAAATATAAAAAGTAATGGCTCATATGTCTTTGCCAAATATTGAATAATGTAGTATGCCCCAATCCTGCATGAGTTTTATGTCACATAAAGCAATTCTATAGAATATCTGCCTTAAAAAGAATATGTGAACTTTTAACTTAGTTTCAAAAACAAAAATGTCTAGAATACTCCAGAATCTGTCTTTTGTGTCATGTATATCACAAATGCTGTGTGTCTCTGACCTGCTTCCCTATGGTAACCATAAATTTGTTGTCTATGTCTATGAGTTTACTTCTGTTTTGTAAATAAGTTCACTTGAATCATTGTTTGGATTCCACATGTATCCTGTGTTATTTGTCTTTGTCTGACTTAGTTGACTTAGTATGAACATCTCTAATATCCTTAACTTTAAAAGCAGTCAGTAAAGCTAACCATATTGAGCATGTCCAGAATATCCAGAATCATTCATTTCAAAATATAAAAAGTAATGGCTCATATGTCTTTGCCAAATATTGAATAATGTAGTATGCCCCAATCCTGCATGAGTTTTATGTCACATAAAGCAATTCTATAGAATATCTGCCTTAAAAAGAATATGTGAACTTTTAACTTAGTTTCAAAAACAAAAATGTCTAGAATACTCCAGAATCTGTCTTTTGTGTCATGTATATCACAAATGCTGTGTGTCTCTGCCTATTTCCTTTGTTTCTGCAAATTTGTTATTCTTATAAAAGCTAAACCTATGAAAATTAAGGTAGTGTTATATCACTTAAGACTTCCCTGGTGGCTCAGATGGTAAAGCGTCTGTCTACAATGCGGGAGACCCAGGTTCAATCCCTGGGTTGGGAAGATCCTCTGGAGAAGGAAATGGCAATCCACTCCAGTACTCTTGCCTGGAAAATCCCATGGACAGAGAAGCCTGGTAGGGTACAGTCC